>CATIWJ010286057.1:0-10821 GCA_949640765.1 Croton laevigatus | reverse complement strand
ATTAATTTTGTATTTTAGCTTCTAATTATTTTAATTTACTATTTACTTTTTGACAAATTCACTAAATATCAAAATAAATTTCATTTTCTTGTCTCTCCACTTGCTATCCATTATTTTCATCAATAATTCTGCTTCAATTATGGTATACGACAGATTTTATTTACATGTAAATTTTACTTGCATTTAAATTTAATTTACATTTTTACTTTTAATATATTTTTATCCTTTTTTTTTTCATTTCTTTTTAAACCCTTTAATATTTGATAAAAATGTCACAAATTATTATTTAAATTTGTCTCTTGAGAAATCTGAAATTTAATTATAAATTTGACACTTAATTTTACTTGATTTAGTTAAATGTTTACTTAATTTTCAAGTTTAATTATATTGATTTACCTTTGCTTACAAAGGTTTACAATTGTCTAAGAGTTTATTAAGGGTTTACTTCATTTTTATTATATTTATACTTGGTTTAATATTTTACTATTTAACTAGGGTAAATTTTAAATTTACTGTTTTACTGTATTTTATCTAGTGTGGTAAAAATTGACCGACTTTCAAAATATAGTAAATTTATACTCAAAATAATCGTTACGATATCTAGATTTCAAATTTAAATATTCTAAGACTTAATTCCAAACTCATAATTTTTTGAGCGTTAAAATGACTAAAATGCCCTCGATGTCGAAAAATACAATATTATACTTAAATATTCATTTCTTCGATCTAATTATTATTTAGACATTTAATTTAAATCTCTATTAAATAATTCATTATTTAATTTAATATAATTTTTTTTTCATTTAATTTAATATTTTTGATAAATTACAATTTGATCCTTTTTCTTATTTATGTTATTCAAGAATTATTATTTTCAGGCTGTTACATGATTAATTAATCTTTTTATCTTAAAAAATAATTTTTTTTTTTTTCCAATGGAAAAGCCTAATAGACTAAATAAACGTCTTTCATTATACAATGAAAGTTATATTATATATTAGAAACATAAATGAAAATATATGATTAGTTATATAGAATGGAAGATGGCTTCGTATGCAATTATTATTTTGTCATTTCTTTTATTATGTGTATATGTACTTTTATAGATCAACTTATATGTTTTTTTTTTTAATCAGCGGTTATAGAGGAACTTATAGGGAAAAGAGGTAGTTTGGCAAGACAAACAGATGAAAATGGATGGACACCGCTTCACTATGTTGCATACAAAGGATATAAGGGAGAGGTGCGAATTTTGTTAGATAAAGATAAATCTACAGCTTACATTTATGATAAAGATAGAACATGACAGCTTTTTATATAGCCGCTAGAATATGACAGCTTTTTATATAGCCACTTTTAAAAGTCACAAAGCCATAACTAATATATCATATTTGAATGTCTAAACTGTTGCGAACTGGTGGACAAAAAAGGTGAAATGTTCTTCACTATGCTATTAGTAGCAGACATGATTGAGTACTAATAGTTGAAAAGCTATAAGTTTTGATAATTATTATTAATGAACAGAGGGATAATAAAGCTCTCAAGTAAAGAGCGAGTATAATAATACAAATAGGACTCTATATTTACAATTGTTTAGTTATTATCTATAAGATAAATATATATGGGTAGGCAGAATCGGTTCGGTTAACTGAACCAAAAATCAGTTTTTGGTTCAAAACCGAATGTAATTTTTTATGAACAAAAAATCGAAATGAATTATTCGGTTAATTGAATTTCGGTTCGATTTGGATTTGGTTTTACACATATTTTATGTGTAAAATTAGGTTCGGTTTATTAACTTTGCGAACTAAAAACCGAACCGAATATTTTGGTTCACACATTTTCAGAACTGAAACTGAACCGCATAGTTCGATTAATCAATAATTTGGCTCGGTTCGGTTCCGATTTGGTTTCGGTTTATAGTTCGATTTTGCCCACCCCTAGATAAATATAACACATAATATTAATCTCATTACCCTCCCTTAAGTAGAAAACATAGTCAACTTATTCCTCAAAGTACGAAACCAAGCCTTTAACAATGGTTCAGTAAAAACATCAGCAATTTGATCATTCGAAGGAATATGCTAAACACAAAGTTTTTTATTTTGAACATAATCTCTAACAAATTTCCATAGGTAACCTATCAAGAAGTCCCAAGAAAGGTATTGTCCATATGTAGCCTTTGAAGATAAGTCACCTTAACCTGGACCTTTTCATTTACCTCTACCTCTACCCCTAACCCTTAGCTATAAGCAAGGGATGTCACCTTTTACAATAGTCAAGGTCACCCACCGACCTCACCAGCAGAGGTCACCTAGACTCAGGGAATGTTAAGCTCCTGACCTCTGGTCATAGGCCACTAACCAGTCTTGGGCCTGGGCTGGACTCATTGCCAATGGGTCACCTACTGCCCATAAGGAACCACCAAAACTCCCCGCGTGGCACAATCCCATAGCAACGCTGATAGCTCTAACTGTGGACGTAATAGTGCTATATCACAACTATAAATAGCCCTCAACCCTTACTTGTCAAGCCAACACACTCTTTTAGCCTTCAATAATAATATCAATAATTTTCAAATATTAGGTAAATATCATATTTACTAATATGATATATAGTTACTTAATATTTAAAAAAATTGACATTTATTAAATATACGTTTCAAAAGTTGGCAATTATTTAATATTTCGAAATACGTAACATTTAATTAATAACATATAACATGTATTATAATTTTCCTTAAATAAAGGGTTCGTAAGCAACATAGACTATATAAGGGCTTAATAAAAGGAAGTCATAATAGTAACTAGTTTTTTTTCAAATTTGAATGAGGTAAATACCATTATATTTTGAAATTTGAGTAAATAGCACATTATGACCTAGAAGTATTATTTTTCCTTTTTATCTAATAATTAAAAAAGAAAAAATAAATTAAAAAAATGAAAGCAGCACACAAATAGAAATAGCGCAGTACACGTCTCCTCCTCCTCCTTTTTCTCTTTCTTCTTCTTCTTCTTCTTCTTCTTCTTCTTCTTCTCCAATAGTTATGATTTTCTTTTTTTCTCCTCTTTGTTTTCTTTTTCTTCTTCAACAGTTGTGATTTTCCTTTGTTTCTCCTCTTTCTTTTTCTTCTTCATTTTCCTCCTCCTCTTTAGTGCCCGCCGCCTCTTCTTTTTCCTCCTCTTCCTCCTTTTTTTTATAAATTTTTGCATGATTTTTATTTGGATTTTATGTTTTGAAGAGATATTTTATTGAATTTTTAGATTGTGTTGTTGTTTATGAAGAAGAGAGCAATAATGATGGTTACTAGGGTTTTTTAGGAAAGATGATACACATATATACTTGTACATATACCATATGTACTAGACATATGTTTTATATGTACTATATTTACCATTGTATTGATATTTATCATTATATTGACATATGACTCATATATAGTGGTATATATGACTAATATGTATTGATATATGGTTCATATATACTAGTATCTTATGGTTCATATATTCTGATATATATGGTTCAAATATACTGATATATATGGTTCATATGTATTACTATATCTACCATATGTACTAGTATATGGCACATATATACATTATGATATATATACCAGTATATATGGTTTTTTAGCACATATGACTTATTTTATTTCCTTAAACCTCTATCTTTTTAAAATCAACAAAAATAATCTAGTAAAGAAGAAGAAGAAGAAACAAGTAGAAGGTTAAAATATGGTGTTTTTTGGATGCCGGTGGTGGTCACTGTTTTTTCTTATATATATGGTTCAAATATACTGGTATATGTACCATATACCAGTACATATGGCTTTTTAGTATATATGACTTTTTTTTCTTTCCTTAAACTCTAGTTATCATTTTTGTCTCTTCTTCAAAATCAACAAACATAATCTAATAATAATAAAAAAAGAATTAGAAGATGACGAAGAAGAAAAACATGTAAAAGGTTAAAATATAGTGTTTTTCGATTGCCGGGAGTGGTGGCTGCTTTTTTTCTAGTCACCGGAGGTTGTGGCTGTGACAACAATATTTTTTTTGCTTGCTAGAGGTGGTGATGGTCGCGGCGGCAATAGAGGTGGTGGTGGTGGATGAGGCAAATGGGGGCTATTTGGACAATGGCTATTTTTCAGGAAAGAGGTATTTTAGGGGCTGTTTAAATAATGGCCATTTTTTAGGAACGGGGTATTTTGAGATTTTTGAAATTAGAGTTTAAAAAAAAGTGCTATTTACTATATTTCTAAAAGAATGTTGTTTATCAATAGGGTTGAGAGGTTTTGGTTCTAGGTCGGTTCCGGAACCATATTGGCGGTGCTTTGAAATTTGGAACTGGAACCAGACCTATTTTCGGTTTTAGTTCTGGTTTGGTTCTCATTTTCCAGTTTCGGTTCTGGGTCTGAATAAAATCAAAATTTTTCATATTAAAAAATATCATTTTAAATAAAAATTAATTTAAAAAAAATAATAAAATTATAATCATTACAATATCCTAAGAAGAGTATCTAAATTTTTACCAACATTAACAATTAATTTCACAACATTTAATAATAATTTCAAATATCCAAAACAAAGTAATAAAAAGGTTAGTAAAGTTTGCAAGTTTTTCTTTCATTAATGTTCATGTGCATTGTCTATAAGCTTTAAAATTCAAATAAATCCACCCTTGTCATAATACATTAATGCAATTTCATAAGATCCCACTAGAGAATTCAATATCTTTCCAAGTCAACCACCAAATCTATGGAAATTAATCTTTATTGGTTGGAAATTAATTGTATGATTGAGTATCCAATTTGATAGTAAAAAAAGATAAAAATATATGGGTAATTATATAAATCAGTATGCATGTTATATTAAAACAAGTGATACTGTAGAAATAACAGAAGTTGAGAAGAGATGAGAGCAAGTACCACTTACAAAATGCTTAGGTACTAACAATTCACTTACAAAAGGGTTAGGTGCTGTTGTAGTGCTTTTAGATTCAGACATTTTTAATTTAGGAAGCAAAATGACGTAGTTTAAGCAAAACCCTTATAATCATATGTGGTTCTAGTTCTTACTTTCAGTTCCGATTCTTGTCACAATTCAAATTTGGTTCCGGGTCGGTTCCACATAGTAACAAGAACCAAACCCAAATTGAAAAATATTTGGTTCCGGTTCTGATTTGATTCCCAATGTCTCACAGTCAAAATCCGAAGACACCAAATGAGCTATGGAACCAATTTTCACGAACAGACAAGTCTGTAGACAGCAAAAGGAGAAGAAAAGGGGCTGCCTAATGATAACCACTCCGATACTTAAGTTAGTAATTAGAGAGTGGAGATAATAATAATTGCATAGGACAAAGAAGATTCTACGGTGTACTTTTAATTGGGAGACCCTTGAGGGTATTTATAGGAGATATATCACTGACCTTATCACAATAGGATACCTTGCAAGTCACACTTCTTATCATAGTAGAACACCGTGAATAATTCGGAGTCCATCTAGGTAAGAGATTTCATGAGCCACGTCATCATATGTCCCTCCATTAAGTCCCTTAGTCAAAGACTGAGGGTATTTTTTCTAGTTGACCTTAGTGGAGAATCATACTTAGCCATGTTCTGTCATGCAGTAGAAGGATGATCTAAAGATCCTACTCAACCATTTAATTGTTGGACAGAAGGATGATCCATGGATCATGCTTAAACGTTTAATCGTTGGGTGGAAGGATGATCATGTATCATTCTCAACCGTTTAATCATTGGACGGAAGGATGATCATTGATCATTCTCAACCGTTTTCTTTGTTGATCAGAAGGATGATCCGTGGATCATGACCGTTTAATCATTGGACGGAAGGATGATTATTGATCATTCTCAACAATTTAATCGTCGATCGGAAGGATGATTTTTTATCATTCTCAACCATTTTCTTATTTGGACGAAAGGATGATCATTGATCATTCTCAACCGTTTTCTCATTTAGACAGAAGGGTGATCATTGATCATTCTCAACTGCTTCTTGGAGCTTGCTATGGAGGGATGATCCTTGAGTCATGCTCAACCACTTATTGGTGCTTGTTGTGGAGGAATGATCCTTGGGTCATGCTCGACCACTTTTTGGACATTTAGGCGTCGACCATATGTATATGGGATCAAGATCACTATGAGGATGATGCTTCATCATCTTGCTCGACCTGGTGATGGTGCATTTAAAAATAATTCCTGCAATATGCCTTAGCATCTTACAATAAAAATTAATTACAAATTATAAGGGGATTCACTAGGTAGTAAATTAGTAAAGTATCAGAATTTCATAAGTGAGGTAGGATTTTCCCTACTGCTCTCACCCCCTTCCTCTAATTATCACATTATCAGAATTTCATAGTTAAATAATTATTTAACCGTTAATAAATATTTTTGAAATATGCTAATAGCATATTTATCCCAATTAAAGGGTTCTCATAATTAAACACTACCTCTAATTAATTATTTTTTTAAAATAAATTCAATTGTATATTAAAATTTGATCTGTAGGGCATAAATGAACGAAAATATAAGTTTAGAGGGCTTATATGTAATTATCTAGGGGCTCTGTTGCATGTGGAATATGAATTCAAAGGTCAAAATGTGAATTATTTGTTAAAAATAATCTGAATGGTGAAACTAAGACACTGAAATGAGTTTAGGAGCTTATCTGTAATTATTCGGGGGTCTCTCTGCACACGGGATATAACTTCTGGGGTCAAATCATGATTTCCTCCTAGGGTCAAATCATGATTTCCTCAAAGTCTTATGCTAGGCACACTATTTCTCTTAAAGCATCAAAACACTGCTGTTTTGGTCCTGGAGTCAAACGACGTCGTTTATGCTTCTTCCTCGCCCGTTTTGCTGTGAACAAGTTCTGGTTTCTTACTTGACTGCTCCGGCGACCCGCTTCCCTTCCGACGATTACAATTGACAAAACATACATCAATCTCTTCCCCTTACCGGGCCTGTTTCGATGGCGGCCTCAAATTCGTAGTCCGACCACCGGACGAATTTATGCTTGCATTTGGATCCTACAAAGACCCGGTGGGTCGATGGATGGTCCTAACAGATTTCATGCTTCCGGCCACCCAATGCGACGATTCTGGACTTTACCTTGATCACCGGACCTGCAGGAAGCAAGTGATGGTCTCGATTGCCAATGATGATGTTGGACGAGGGTGGTGGTTGCCGAACTTTCCCACAGGTATTTTCCTAAAAATACCAATTTTTTTATTTATTTAATTCATGAAAAATATTTGAATTCTTTGTTTTGGTTCTCTTTTGTTCTACTTCCTCTATTTCGGTCTCTCCTTCTTTCTTTCGTTTCTTTTGCTTCTATTTGAACGATTATCGAACCACCAGTAGGTGATCGATGGTCTTGGTTTGTGAAAATAACGCCAGACGGCAGTGGAGGGAGGCCGGATCTCCCTCGGATTTCTTCTCTTTTTCATGTTCTTGATTTATTTAAATTCTATTTTAAGTTTTAATCTGTATCCTCTCTTTTGTTCTCTAGGAATATCACGAGCAATGATTTATATTTTCTCTGAATTTCCAATTGAAGGTTTTTCCGGCCAATTGATGATAAGAGATGTTGATGGCTGTGCATCACCGTTTGGATTTGGACCGTTTGGATTTGGATTTGCATCTTATATCAATAAAGCTTGAATCGTAGTGGAGTTTTAAGAATTGTGGTGACGAGGGTAATGATGATGATCATCACCGATCGAAAGAACAGACTGAAGGTAAGAAGGGAGCTGTTTTTCATGCTCATTGCACCAAATAATGTCTCACGGTCAAAATCCAAAGACACCAAACGAGCTATGGACCCAGTCTTCATGAACAGGCAAGTTTGTAGACATCAAAAGGAGAAGAAAAGGGGCTGCCTAACGGCAACAACTCTGATGCTTAAGTTAGTAATTGGAGAGTGGAGATAATAATAATTGCATAGGAGAGAGGAGATTCCACGGCGTACCTTTAATTGGGAGACCCTACGGTATTTATAGGAGATATATTACTGATCTTATCACAGTAGGATACCTTGCGAGTCACACTTCTTATCATAGTAGAACACCGCGAATAATTCGAAATCCGTCTAGGTAAGGGATTTCATGAGCCACGTCATCAATTCCGAAATAACAGTTCTTCGTTGATTCTTGTTCCAGTTCAGTCCGGATCTAAATCCGATTTCGGATCCTCGTGATCCATGCATAGTCCTATTTAGCACCTATAATTTTCCAAAATGTGCTAATTGCCCCCCAATACATTTGACGGGCCTAAAAGTGTATAGCCCAAGACGTCTTCGGCCGACAAACAAATTAAGTTCATTGCACCAAATTGAACATAATAAAACTTGGAGGACGTCTCTTCCTTCCTGCGCTTGCTGGACCCTTCTGCTACACAGCACACACGAACAGCGCCTTGCACAAATCCCAAGATGAAAATGGCCGAAACGTGGGAGGAGGCTCTAGACCTTGACGATTCTGATTTCTCTTCTCTCCGCCCTTTCAAACACCACAAATCCACCTCCGCATCTCAACCATTTCTCCACCGCCGCAAAACCCCCAAAATATTCTCTCCCATTCTCATCCCTCTGCCTCCCTTGTCCTCATTCCTGGCCCCGCTGGAACCGTTCAATCCGCCATGCTCCGCCGCCGCAGCAATCAAACTGATGGCAATTTCACGGGCGATTTTGGTGAAGAACCAGTTCCTACTCAGGAGTACATTAGGAGAGTTGTGGAGAAGGGTCCAGCCGAAGATGATGATGATGTCTCTGGCGATCCATGGCTTTGTGCTATGGATTTTGTTCGTGGCAAAGGTTTACGATTCTTACTTTTTTATCTCTTTGGAAATTTATTGCCTTTCTTTCATTTTCATTGCTTGTACTTTTGGGTTGAAAATAGGATTTACACTTGGTGATGATGCAATTGGGATTCCTTTGAGTGTGGTAAATAGAAGGAATAACATAGACAAAGTGGAACAGGTATGATTCTGTATGGATTAAATAGATTGCTTTGAATCCGAAGAATTTAAAATTTCTAATCATGGAAAAGAAAATATGAACTAATTGATAAATACCCATTAATATTGATGGAACAATTGTTTACTGCATTTAATGTTTTTCTAATTATTCTTTACTTGATTGTCATTAGGTTGTGGCCATTCTTAAATCTTGCAATCCCAATGGCTTTGGTGATATGAAGGTGATTTTGAAGGTATGTTTACTAGAAATTACGTTGCTTGCAAATAAAACTTCTGTTTCATGTGTTAATGCATGTCGATTTTCTCTGCAACTGAGGCTGCTTTATATTCTGAATTAGGATACAACAGGTACTATTGATGCTGCCATTCATAGGGGAGTTTTCACGAAAGGTGAATTTGGGAAGGACATATCTGTTGGATCTGTGATAATAGTCAAGAAGGTTTGAGGTTTGAGGTTTGAGGCAGTCCTATATTTCTGGGAAATTATTTGCCTGTAAATGTGCATAGATTATACTTACGTCGCATTTTTAATCTATTCTAGGAATGCTAACATCTTCTTTAAATAGTGGCTTGGCAGTTTTAAGTTATTAAAACTGATGTCTCATTTGTGATTGTGCCGACCAATTGTAGATTTAGAAGACTGACTGAAGCATGATGTATTTCAGGTAGCAGTTTTTTCGCCTTTACGAGGTGCAAACTACCTTAATATAACAGTTAGCAATGTTGTCAAGGTACTTCTTCTACCTGGTTATTGTAATTAAACCAATTTAAGAGTGAAACAAACTCCAAGCACAACACAGTATGGATTATAGATTATGTTAATTGGTTGCACATGGTTACTATTTAATATTATCTAATCACTGACATAATTTCGGTTCCACTGTTTAGTGGATGTGATTTATCTAACCCTTGAATAAAATTTTCTCCGAAACCAAACAAACCCACTTCTCTTCTTTTCTTTTCCCTAAACCCAATTCTTTTTTTTTTTTTTATTCTCTTTCCCTTTCTCACTCCATCAATTCCATTCTAAAGTGCTGACCCAAATGTTCCCCTTTGAATTTCCTTTTCCCTTCGCTCCTCACTTTCTTTCCCTTCCTCATTTCCGGTCTATCCAACCTCGGACCCGGTCCAAATTCTTCACTTCCTTCAACAATTCCAGCTTTCCCTGAACTTTTTCATGGAATAAAGATTGCTTGTGGCAGTGGCCGCATAGGACAGTGGCATAAGAGCCGATGTTGTTCGGTTCTTGCAGCTTGTCCTATGCTGCTTACTCTGCTACTGTGTAGCAGGGTAGTAACTCCAGCAGTGGCAGGTTTGTCATACTCGTATGACCTGCCATTGCTGCCAGATGATTCGGAAACTTGTGTTGTTGATTTGGGTAAAGCTATGAAGCAGAAAGGGATTGAGTTGGTTAAACCAAATGAAACTGGTGATGTGGTTTATTGTGATGCATATGCTTTAACAATGAACGGATGTGTCAAAATTGTGAGCATCTCGATTTAAAGTACCTAGTTATCACATTTGTCACACTAGGATATGAAACTTAACTATTATAATGATATTGTGCCAAGTCATGCACAATGTGATCAATGATGGTTATAATAAGCTTGTGTGTTGACTTAAGAGGTGTCTAACCTTGGGACTGACGTTCTGGTTCTGCGTATGTACTGACTGATGTCTGTGTAAGACTTGCTTCAAGCTCATTTCTAACTGGTTTTGGTGTGCTCATGTCAAATTTTTGTGTTAGCTTCTCTGGGAGTTTTTGTCATTTATCTTGTGTCAGAAAGCTTATCCTGGATCATTTTTATTCATTT
>CATIWJ010285928.1:0-12286 GCA_949640765.1 Croton laevigatus | reverse complement strand
CTGAACACCCCTAAATCAAAATGCAACAAAAGTGGGTTGGTTGATTGATTCTTCTTCAATGAAAATGAAAACGACTAATAGATTGGTTCTTTAATGAAAACAAAAGAATGCTAATGGAGTCCCGATCCATCACTTGAAGTCTCGATCTATTCTTTGGCAGGAGCTCGTTGGTGTCGGCTGTGCAGGAAGGCGCGACAGCTAGGGTTGGAAATTGGAAAAGAAGGTTGAAGAAGAAGGGAAAATTCAAAATAGTCCCTTATTTCTTTATTTTTTTTAAAATGGCCCTTAAAATTACATTTTAGTCCTTCAACCATTATTTTAATAGAAAAAATAGACAAAAGGATATTTTTGTCAACAAAATTAAAACACAGGGAGATTTTTGTTCATTAAAAATAAATAAGGAGAAAAATGTAGATATACGTAAAACATAGGGAGGTTTTTGTAAATTTCTCTTTTTTTTTTATAAAAGTTATTATTACTATTATTATTATTCATTGAGACAAATAAATTTATTTGAAGACTGTCCGATTTGTGTGCTTTCCGTGACTAATTCAAATCAAGCCAGGTCACACACCTAACAAAGGACTGTAAACGAGCCAAGCCGAGTATAGTGTTAAGCTTGAGCTCAGCTCATATATATTTTTTTTTTTTACATTCAAGCTCAGTTCATTTATATTCAAGAAAGTTCGAGCTTGGTTGGAAAGCTCATTCAAGGCTTGACTTGTGAGCTTGCTCAAAACTTGACTTGAAAACTTGTTCGAAACTCAGGTTGTTAGGACCTTTTTCAGTTTGTGAACGTGTTCTCGAACACTACAAATAAGTAAATTTTTGAACTTGTTTTAAAAAAGGCTTGGAAACATTTTCACGAACATTACAAACGAATTGACTCATGAGTTCGTTCAATAAGAGGCTCGAAACATGTTCGTGAAGCAGTTTGTAAGCTCGTAAAAATAGTTCGAGCTCGGTTTGTTTAGTTAAATGAACGAACTCGAATGACCTTTTTCCGAACCGAGCTTCGATTTGTTCGTCAACATATTGACTCGTTTACAACTCTATTGACAATGGTGAATAAGTTTTTGAGCGGGAATAACTGCAGACACTATCAGTTGAAACGGATACTTGTTTAAATAGATACAAATCGCTTGTTACTTGGATGAACCCTATAATATTTGATAATTATAATTACAATCTTACAAAACTTTAAAATAAAAATTAGAAACTCTAGTCTCTTAGTCTCTCTCTTTCTCTATTCTCTTTCTCTAAAGTTTCTACCAAAAAATTGTGTCACTGTCGGTTTTTCTTTTTTTAATTTCATGAGGAAGATTACATTTTTATTTATAAATGAGAATATAACAGTATATTTTGATTATTTTATTTAAAAGTTAAATTCATTTATTTAAAAAAAAGGGAAAAATTTAAAAAAGAAAACCAAAAAATTGGCGAAATTTGAAGAGTATTGATTTTCCGTGATGGTTTTTTCTCTAACTTTTCTCTGCTATAAATAAAAAACACTCACTTTAGCTTTCTTCTCATTTATAATTCTTCTCCACTTCTTTTCTCTCTAAAACCTCTATTTTCTCTCTCTCTCTCTCTCTCTCCGTACAAATTCTTCATCTTTATATGCTCATATCATTTACCTGTTATTCATATTCGATCTCTTTTGGTAAATCCCTAATTTTCGATCGTTCAATCGGAGCCCTTTTTCATCTCAATTTCTAGTTTCCCAGTTGTTCAATTTCGCTTAACTTATTATTTATACCGGGGATCCGATCATTGTGCTTAGTGTACAAAAAACCCTACCTTTTTCAGTTCAATTTTGATTTTACTCTCTAATTGTTAACTAATTGATTCTTTTTCCTTCGTCGACCGATTATTGATTTTGGAAAATTGATCGGTTCTTTATCGATCGTTTTGTTTTGGCTGGCAATGCCCTTTGATTCAAGATGAAGCTCAAGCGGAGGAGGTCCTTAGAAGTGGTCAGTGGTTTCTTTTGTACTGTTGTTGATATATGTTGTTGTGTTTGGTCCTTATTTGAAGGGTTTTTGCTATCTTTTTTGGTCTAATCGGTTGTGAAGTGTTTTCTGTGATGTTGTGATTCATACGGCATAGACATTTTTAATTGTTTTTTCTGTTACATTAGTTTATTTCGTGCACTTTTTAGATAGTCTTGTATTGAGGATTGAATTGAATGGATGCTTGAATTATTCTGTTTTATTTTCAGTGCTATGAGTACTGAGTGTAAGGCATTGCTTCTGCTGTGGAATTTTGAAAGAATGCTATTTTAGTTATGTTTTTCTTTTTAATTTGTGTTATTCTCCTTAAAGAATGCTTCTCCCACACTAACCTGCTTTATTTGAGTTTTGTTGGGTAGAATTGCTCCACTCTGGCTGCTCAAGTGCCTCAACTCTTGCTTGTCTATGTTTTGTTGTGATAAATATGGTACAGATAGGTTTACCTGGTTCCTTGACCCTGTAAAGTGAAAATACTCGTAGACCATAGTTTAATTCATCATTGTTCTCTCCACTAGGAACAGTTTTCTGTGATAGCCTGTTTTAATGTTGTTCACGTTTGATGGTATGGCTACCTATTTATACTGTAGTACATGCATGGGTTCTTGGAGGTGCTCTTTTAGTTTATATTTTTATCAGTCTGTTTGTGAAGATATTAAGGCATGGGAGAGCATATCTGAAACCTGAAGTCTGAAATATTTTTATCTTAAGCATAATAGGTTAATCAAACTGATCATTAGCTGGATTTCTTTTGAATCTACTTTTGCACCGTTGGTATTTTGAATGTTTGTTTTTGGACAGTTACGTGGAAGTGGAAAATTAGCTTCTAGTGTTTCAACTAGCTGCATCTTCCTTGTTTCCATTTGACACATACCAATCTAGTGCTAAAAAAATAGAGGGAAAAAAAAACGTGGTAGATGGTTTTGTGTTCTCTTATCAGTTAGCTTTCTGTGTTATGTGTTAGCTTACTGTGTTATGCATTTATTTGTGCATTTAAATTTGAGTTGGCAAGATCTTTTGTTTCCTACAATTAGTAACCATTTGCCCCATGTTATCTGTATCAGCCTCCAAAAATTAAATCCTTCATCAATAGTGTCACTGCTACTCCGCTTGAGAATATAGAAGAACCCCTAAAAGGTTTTGTTTGGGATTTCGATAAGGTGACTTTCTAGCCTTTACTGACAAATAATCATCATTGCTGTTATGCACTTTTATCAATGAATTTTTTTTTTTGTTGGTGCAGGGAGATTTTCATCACTGGGTTGAGCTTTTTAATCATTTTGATTCATTTTTTGAGAAGCACATAAAACCAAGAAAAGATTTGCAGGTCGAGGACAACTTTTTGGGATCTGATCCTCCTTTCCCAAGAGAAGCTGTACTACAAATTCTCCGTGTTATCAGAATAATTTTGGAGAATTGTACAAATAAGCATTTTTATAGTTCTTATGAGGTACGTGATCTATGTTTTTGGATTAATTTTGTATTTCATGCTCCGTTAATGGTTAACCAACTTTTAATATTTAAATTTAGAGTAGTGTTCTGATATCATGTTGAATGTTTGCTGATAATCTTATTTATGTATCTGTATCAAGTGCTTATAAGCTCTTTAATTTTTTGGGTTCCTTACAAGTTTGATTTGCTTCTGTTTATGTTGTCGCAGCAGCATCTTTCTTTTCTTCTTGCTTCTACCGATGTAGATGTGGTAGAGGCTTGTTTGCAGACTCTGGCTGCTTTTCTGAAGAAAACAATTGGAAAATATTCCATTAGAGATACTTCTTTGAATGCAAAGTTATTTTCTCTTGCACAAGGGTGGGGTGGAAAGGAAGAAGGCCTTGGATTGATTGCATGTACTGTGCAAAATGGTTGTGATCCTGTTGCTTATGAGTTAGGTTGCACACTCCATTTTGAGTTCTATAAAGTGGATGAGTCATCAAGTGAGAGCCATGAAAAAGAACAGTCAAACCAAGGTCTACAACTCATTCATTTACCTAGTGTCAATACCTGTCCAGAATCAGATTTAGAGCTTCTGAATAAGTTAGTTGCTGACTACAGAGTACCCCCCAGTTTAAGATTTTCGCTATTGACAAGATTGCGGTTTGCAAGGGCTTTTGGCTCATTATCATCTCGGCAGCAGTATACTTGCATTCGACTGTATGCATTCATTGTTCTTGTCCAAGCAAGCAGTGATGCTGATGACCTAGTTTCTTTCTTTAACTCTGAGCCAGAGTTTGTCAATGAATTGGTTTTACTGCTGAGTCATGAAGATGCAGTTCCTGAAAAAATTCGCATCCTATGCCTTTTATCACTGGTTGCTCTTTCACAAGATCGTTCCCGACAACCAACTGTATTGGCTGCTGTTACATCAGGTGGTCATCGTGGCATCCTATCTAGCCTCATGCAGAAAGCTATTGATGCTGTTGTTTGCGGTACATCAAAGTGGTCTGTTGTTTTTGCTGAGGCTTTACTGTCTCTTGTCACTGTTTTGGTTTCATCATCATCAGGTTGCTCAGCTATGCGAGAGGCAGGGTTTATTCCCACTCTTCTACCGCTCCTTAAGGATACAGATCCACAGCACTTGCATTTAGTTGGCTCAGCAGTTCATATTCTAGAAACTTTCATGGATTTCAGTAACCCAGCTGTTGCATTATTCAGAGAATTGGGTGGTTTAGATGATACCATCTATCGCCTGAAGGTGGAAGTTTCATATGTGGAAGATGATTCAAAACAAAAAGTTGAGGACTCTGACACTAGGGGGAGAAGTTCACAAACAGTTCCGTCTGCTCCATCTGAGCTTGATAATATGCAACCCCTATATTCTGAAGCTCTGGTTTCTTATCATCGGCGGCTGCTGATGAAAGCTTTATTACGAGCTATATCTCTTGGAACATATGCCCCTGGTAATACTTCTCGTATCTATGGATCTGAGGAAAGTCTGTTGCCACAATGCTTATGCATAATCTTTAGAAGAGCAAAAGATTTTGGTGGTGGGGTGTTCTCTCTAGCAGCAACTGTCATGAGTGATTTAATTCACAAGGATCCTACTTGTTTTCCTGTTTTAGATGCTGCTGGTCTTCCTTCTGCGTTCCTAGACGCTATAATGGATGGTGTTCTCTGCTCTGCAGAAGCTATAATGTGCATACCTCAGTGTTTGGATGCTTTGTGCCTGAACAATAATGGTCTTCAGGCTGTAAAAGATCGTAATGCGTTGAGATGCTTTGTGAAAATATTTACATCTAGAACATATTTACGGGCCCTTTCTGGCGAGACACCAGGGTCATTGTCTACTGGATTGGATGAGCTAATGCGGCATGCTTCGTCTCTGCGTGGACCTGGAGTAGATGTGGTTATTGAAATCCTGAATGCCATTTCGAGAATTGGGTCTGGAGTGGATTCTTCTAGCTTATCATCAGATACTCCAAGCAGCTCTACACCTGTTCCCATGGAAACTGATGCTGACGAAAGGTGCCCAATTTCATCTGATGCCAAAGAATCTGCCAGGATGGATAGTTCGGAGCATGTGAATGATGTTTCTTCTGATGCATCAATAGTGAATATTGAGTCATTCCTTCCTGATTGTGTAAGCAATGTATCTCGTCTTCTAGAAACAATTCTACAGAATGCCGATACATGTCGTATATTTATTGAGAAGAAGGGCGTTGATGCTGTTCTGCAATTATTTAACTTGCCTCTAATGCCGCTTTCAGCATCCATTGGCCAGAGTGTTTCTATTGCTTTTAAGAACTTCTCTCAACAGCATTCTGCTTCTCTTGCTCGTGCAGTATGCTCATTTTTGAGAGAACATCTGAAATCCACAAATGAACTTTTAGTTTCTGTTGGAGGAACTCAGCTTGCTGTACTGGAATCTACAAACCAAACCAAGGTTCTGCGATATCTTTCCAGCCTTGAAGGTATACTGTCTCTCTCCAATTATTTGCTGAAGGGGACTACTACTGTTGTCTCTGAATTGGGCACTGCAGATGCTGATGTTCTGAAGGACCTTGGGAAGACATACAGGGAGATAATCTGGCAAGTTTCTTTGTGCAATGATACCAAAGTGGATGAGAAAAAGCATACAGATCAGGAAACAGAGAATGCTGATGCATCCTCCTCCTCCAATGTTATTGCAAGAGATAGTGATGATGATTCAAATATTCCTGTTGTGCGATACATGAATCCAGTTTCTATCAGGAATGGATCTCAGTCTCTCTGGGGTGGAGAGCGTGAGATCCTTTCAGTTCTTCGCTCTGGTGAAGGTCTACATCGTCGTAGTCGACATGGACTGGCACGCATACGTGGTGGGAGAACTGGTCGGCACTTGGACGCCTTAAACATTGATTCTGAAGTTGCACCAAATGTACCGGAGACATCATCACAGGATGTGAAAAAGATGAGTCCTGATATTCTTGTCCTTGAAATTCTGAACAAACTGGCTTGTACGATGCGCTCCTTCTTCACTGCCCTTGTAAAAGGATTTACTTCGCCAAATCGTCGAAGGGCTGATGTAGGATCATTGAGTGCAGCCTCCAAAACCTTGGGAACTGCCTTGGCAAAAATATTTCTTGAAGCACTCAGTTTCTCTGGTTATTCTACCTCTGGTCTTGATATGCCATTGTCTGTGAAATGTCGGTATCTTGGAAAGATTGTGGATGATATGGCAGCTCTGACATTTGACAGTAGGCGTCGGACTTGCTACACATCAATGGTGAATAATTTTTATGTACATGGAACCTTTAAGGAGCTGCTAAACACGTTTGAAGCCACTAGTCAATTGTTATTGAATATGCCTTACCCTTTCCCTACAGCTACAGCTGATCATGAAAAGTCAATTGAAGGGAATAAAATCTCTCACAGTACATGGCTGCTTGACACATTACAAAGCTATTGCCGTGTGCTCGAGTATTTTGTCAACTCCTCTTTACTCTTATCTCAGAGTTCTGCATCACAGGCCCAGCTGCTTGTCCAGCCAGTTGCTATTGGTTTATCAATTGGTCTGTTTCCTGTTCCAAGGGACCCTGAAGTGTTTGTTCGCATGTTGCAATCTCAAGTTCTGGATGCTATATTGCCTGTCTGGAACCATAATATGTTTCCAAGTTGTAGCCCAGGATTCATTGCTTCAGTTGTTTCCATTGTTACGCATGTATACTCTGGTGTTGGAGATGTCAAAAGGAATCGCAGTGGTGTCGCAGGAAGCACAAATCAAAGGTTCATGCCACCACCTCCTGATGAAGGTACAATTGCCACGATTGTTGAAATGGGGTTTTCAAGGGCCAGAGCTGAGGAAGCATTGAGAAGAGTTGAAACAAATAGTGTAGAAATGGCCATGGAGTGGCTTTTTAGTCATGCTGAGGATCCTGTGCAGGAGGATGATGAGCTGGCTCGGGCACTTGCATTGTCTCTAGGGAATTCTTCAGAAGGATCCAAAGTTGACAGCATGGACAAGTCAGTAGATCTACTGACTGAAGAAGCTCAAATGAAGGCACCTCCTGTTGATGATATTCTGGCAGCATCACTAAAGTTATTTCAGAGTAGTGATACAATGGCCTTCTCGTTAACAGATTTGCTGGTAACCCTTTGCAATCGTAACAAAGGTGAAGACCGTCCGAAGGTGGTATCTTATCTTATTCAGCAGTTAAAGCTTTGTCCAATGGATTTTTCAAAGGATTCTGGTGCATTGTGCATGATGTCACACATTTTAGCACTGCTTCTTTTTGAGGATTCCAGTGTTCGGGAAATTGCTGCAGAGAATGGTATAATATCTACCACAATAAATATTCTGATGAATTTCAGGGCTATCAATGCACCTGGAGCTGAGATTCTTGCACCAAAATGTATCAGTTCTTTGCTGCTCATCCTTGATAACATGTTGCAGTCCAAGCCTAGAATGTCATCTGAAGCAGTTGAAGGAATTCAGACAGCTTTGCCAGACTCTTCAGTTCCTGCACCAGATACAGAGGGAAAATTGGCTTCTGATCTTCCTGAAAGAGAAACTGGCTCAGAATTCGAGAAAATATTGGGGAAATCAACTGGTTATTTGAGTATTGAAGAGAGTCATCAGGTGCTGCTACTTGCTTGTGACTTGATGAAGCAACATGTTCCGGCTGTCATTATGCAGGCCGTTCTGCAGCTTTCTGCCCGCTTGACAAAAACTCATGCTTTAGCACTCCAATTTCTTGAAAATGGAGGCTTATCTGCTCTTTTTAATCTTCCAAGGAATTGCTTTTTCCCAGGATATGACACTGTTGCTTCTGCCATAGTTCGGCATCTCATTGAAGATCCCCAGACTTTGCAAACAGCTATGGAGTTGGAGATACGACAAACTTTGAGTGGGAACAGGCATGCAGGCCGGACTAACCCACGAACATTTTTAACTACAATGGCTCCTGTTATATCTAGAGATCCTGCCGTTTTCATGAAAGCTGCAGCTGCAGTTTGTCAGTTAGAATCATCTGGGGGGAGGACTCTTGTGGTCTTACCAAAGGAAAAAGAAAAGGAGAAAGATAAATCTAAGGCATCTGGTGTAGAAGATTCTGTAAGGATTTCTGAGGGCAAGGTGAATGATGGTTCAGGTAAATGTGCCAAAAGTCATAAAAAGATTCCTCCTAATCTCACTCAAGTGATTGATCAGCTTCTTGACATAGTTTTGAAATACCCATTGCAAAAAAGTGAGGAAAGTTGTGCGAATGAGACTACTTCTATGGAGGTAGATGAACCTGCTGCTGTTAAGGTTAAGGGCAAAGCCAAGGTGGATGAAACAAGAAAAAAGGAGTCAGAATCTGAAAGATCTGCAGGGCTTGCTAAAGTGACGTTTGTTCTCAAGTTATTGAGTGATATTCTTCTAATGTATGTACATGCAGTTGGGGTCATACTGAGGCGGGATTCAGAACTATGTCAACTTCGTGGATCTGGTCAAACAGATAATCTAGGTCATTGTGGGTTACTTCATCATGTGTTGCATCATCTACTTCCGATCTCTATTGACAAATCAGCAGGTCCTGATGATTGGAGGGACAAGTTGTCTGAAAAGGCTTCATGGTTCCTGGTAGTTCTTTGCGGCCGTTCTGGAGAAGGGCGGAGGCGGGTAATTAATGAACTTGTAAAAGCCATGTCATCATTCTCTAACTTGGAAAGCAATTCAAGTAAGAGTATGTTATTGCCTGATAAAAGGGTTTTTGCATTAGCTGATTTAGTGCACTCTATTTTGTCAAAGAATGCATCCTCTGGTAACTTGCCTGGTTCTGGATGTTCACCGGATATAGCAAAAAGCATGATTGATGGGGGAATGGTGCAATGTCTAACTGGTATTCTTGAAGTGATTGATTTGGATCATCCTGATGCTCCCAAGATTGTTAATCTTTCACTTAAAGCTTTGGAAAGTCTGACCAGAGCAGCTAATGCCAATGAGCAAGTTCTAAAATCTGAGGGTCTTAACAAGAAGAAAACCGCTGGATCAAATGGAAGACATGATGATCAGGCTACTACAACAGCAACTGAGGTGATAGACAATAATCAGAATAGTGGTGAAACAGCAGAACTTCCAAATGTGGGGGAGACTGAGTTACAACAACGCCAAGTTCCTACTGTAATTGAGAGTAGCAATGATACTGTTCCTAATCAGTCTTCTCAGCAAGATATGAGGATAGAAGGTGAAGAGACAATGGCCCACAATCCGCCAATGGAGATGGGGATGGATTTCATGCGTGAAGAAATGGAAGAAGGTAGTGTATTGCACAACAGTGACCAAATTGATATGACTTTTAGGGTTGAGAACAGGGCTGATGATGATATGGGTGATGAGGATGACGACATGGGAGATGAGGGTGAGGAGGATGAAGACGATGATGATGGGGAGGATGAGGATGAAGATATCGCTGAAGATGGTGCTGGCATGATGTCACTAGCAGATACTGATGTGGAAGACCATGATGATACTGGTTTGGGTGATGACTACAACGACGAGATGATTGATGAAGATGATGATTTTCATGAACATCGGGTCATAGAAGTGAGATGGAGGGAAGCCCTTGATGGCCTAGACCATTTGCAGGTGCTTGGTCAACCTGGAGGTGCAAGCAGTCTAATTGATGTTGCAGCTGAGCCATTTGAAGGGGTGAATGTGGATGACCTTTTTGGTCTTCGCAGGCCGTTGGGTTTTGAGCGCCGTCGTCAGAGTGGTAGATCTTCTTTTGAGCGATCTGTCACTGAAGCTAATGGATTCCAACACCCCCTCCTGTTAAGACCATCACAATCAGGGGATCTAAGTTCTATGTGGTCATCAGGCGGGCATTCATCCAGGGATCTAGAAGCTCTATCAGCTGGGAGCTTTGATGTAGCTCACTTTTACATGTTTGATGCTCCCGTTCTTCCATATGATCATGTGCCAGGAAGTATTTTTGGTGACCGTTTAGGTAGTGCGACTCCTCCTCCACTGACTGATTATTCTGTAGGTATGGACTCATTACAGATACAGGGCCGAAGAGGTCCAACGGGTGGCCGGTGGACTGATGATGGTCAGCCTCAAGCAAGTACTCAAGCTGCAGTGATTGCGCAAGCAGTGGAGGAACAGTTCTTGTCACAGTTGCGCAGTCTTGCTCCAGCTGCTGGTCATACTGAAAGGCAGGCTCAGCATTCAGGTGTGCAAGAGAGTCAACCATCTAACAACCCTCCATCCAATGATGGCCAGGTAGTGTTTGAAGGTGATAACACCAGCAGTCAGCAAACTGAAGTTCAGCAACAAGAAAATGGTAATGAGGTGACACATCACCTTAATCCTACGGGCGAAGGTATTTCTTGCCAAGAGGAAGTCAATCCCTCATCCTTAGCTGAAGATGCTGGTGAATGTCTACATGCGCATGAACCCATGCTAGTGCAAACAATTTCTCTGAACAGTACGCCAAATAGTCAAGAGAATATGGAGATTGGGGAGGGCAATGGTGCTGCAAGTGATCAGCTGGAGACAACTCCCGAGCCTGTAAATTCGTCCTCTGAGTGTCATGCGACTCTGCAGAGTGGAAGGGTTCCTGAAGCTCTACATGATGTGGCTATTCAGGCTGTAAGTTGTGATGCTTCGGCAAGAACAGATGGGCAGTCTATCAATCAGGTGTTCATGGATGCTGGTTTGGTAATGCATAATGTTGATAGTGCAAATGTTGATGTTGATATGAGCGGTGCTGATGCTGAAGGAGGTCTATCTGAGCAACAAATTCCTGCTTCTGAACATGGTGCGGATGAGCCATCATCTAGGCAAGAAGCAGCGATTCCTGAGGAAGCTAATCAGGCTGTGCAACTTGGTGCAAATAATGATGCTTCTGGTGCAAATGCAATTGATCCAACCTTCTTGGAAGCTCTCCCTGAAGATTTGAGGGCAGAAGTTCTTGCTTCTCAGCAAGCTCAATCTGTCGAACCTCCAACTTATACACTGCCTCCTGTTGATGATATTGATCCCAAGTTTTTGGCTACCCTTCCTCCAGACATCCAAGCAGAAGTTTTGGCGCAGCAGAGAGCATAAAGGATCGCACAACAGGCAGAAGGACAGCCTATTGACATGGATAATGCTTCAATAATTGCTACTTTCCCTGCAGATTTGCGTGAAGAGGTTTGCATTTTGGACTTGTTCTTTCATTATTTATCGACTGATAGTAGCTATTTCTTTTCTCTTCTTGTAGGTGCTATTGACCTCTTCAGAAGTAGTATTATCGGCATTGCCTTCTTCATTGCTTGCTGAAGCTCAAATGCTAAGGGATCGGTCAATGAGCCATTATCAATCTCGCAGCCTTTTTGGAAGCAGCCACAGGCTAACTAATCGTAAAAATGGCTTGGGGTTTGATAGGCAGACGGCGATGGACAGGGGCGTAGGAGTTACCATTGGATGAAGGGCAGCTTCTGCTATAGCTGCAAATAGCATGAAGGTGAAGGAAGTTGAAGGTGAGCCACTCTTGGATGCTAATGCTTTGAATGTATTGGTACGACTCCTGCAGTTGGCACAGGTAATGGTGATTTCTTCATTGTAGTTCTTGGGATTGATTCTTTTTGGTTTGTGTGCAAATGCACATCTTCCGTTTTTAATTCAGCAAAGACTAGCAAAGTATCTTATAATTTCTCGGTTAAAAATTTCAGTTTAATTTGAGTGCATTCCATTGTGTGAAACACAAGGTAATCGTTGCATGAGCCTTCATAAGAAATCAAATCTTTTACGTAGGTTCTAGGACTTGGTATACCAGGCATAGATTACATCAAATATAGGCATAATTTAATGAAGGGTAAATTGTTATAGTGTTGAT
>CATIWJ010285836.1:0-10256 GCA_949640765.1 Croton laevigatus | reverse complement strand
GTTGGCCTTTATTCTTGGGCTAAAACTTGTGTATTGGTTGGTTTTTCCTGTTGCAATTGAATACAGACTCTGGAGTACCTTGGAAAGAGCCGTGGAATACAAAGGACAAGGGAACTAGCAGCAAAGCATGCTAATCTTGCTGCATCTGCTATTGATTCGCTGCCGGAAAGTGATGATGAAGATGTAAGAAGGTCAAGACGGGCTCTAGTAGATCTCACTCAAAGAGTAATCACTAGAAATAAGTGAATACTACCATTTTCAACACTAGTAGATTTTGCTAATTGTAAAATTATTTTGATTCTTGTAGCATGAGGGGAATTTTTGCTCCTTTTTTCATCATTATTTGCTTCATCAATTCAGTATAATTTTTGAGTTCACGTTTGTAAATTATATATTCATGTTACAGGTTTATCATAGGATAAAATAATGGTTTCGTATATGTTTATTTTTCCTTTAAAACTGAGTTTTGACAGTTGAGGTTTGGATGGAAGTTTGAGGGCTGCAAATGAGCCAAAGTTTGAAGGTATCCTATCAGTCCATTTTCACTTCAAATTCTCAGAAGAAAAACCAGCATTTCAGCCATGAAGTGATAGCAGATATTGCTCGTTTTCATGTCTGTACGGTCAATTAGTGTAATGTTTTTGAAAGTTGAGTATTTTTGAAAGGTCCACAATTTATAATTTGGTATTCAATTTAATCCGAATTTCAAATTTCGAGCAAATTTCGCCCACCTTGTTAACTTAGAGCAAAATTGTTACAAAGTTTTTGGGGCAATTTTATTACATATAAGAAAGTTTATGGTGAATTTGTTACGTGGGCCAAATAATATCATAATTTTGATCTTTTTCATATTTAAAATATTTTGTTTGGGATATTTTTGGAGCAACCCTTTAAAAGAGGGGTGAGCATTTCGTTTGGATAATTTTTGGAAAAATCTTGATTGATTTACAAAATGTGAATTTTTTTTTTTTCTATTCGAATTATCTGAATTTATCCTTTACCTGATTAAATGATTTAACCAAATTAAAAAATAATCTTTTAATTATTCAATTGGCCAAACTGAATTACCTTATTCTATCTGAATAATCTAAATTATTTACTCACCCCGAAGAGAGAGAATTAGAGAAATTAGAATTATACATTTCATGTCAAAACGGCAGAGTTTTATATTTAGGGTAATTAGGCTAATTCAGCCAAAATTCGTTTTACCTGAATTTAATTGAATTATCCGAAATTTTTATAACTCTTGACTGAATCACCCGTTTAACATTTTTTTTGTCGAACCAAATTACCCAATCTATCCAAATTACCAAAATATCCTGAATTACCCAAATTATTTGCTCACCACTAAGTATCGTAAAATAGGTGTGCAGATCGGTTACAGAATGGTTATTTTTAAAATATGGTACTAGAATCGAATGATAAGTTGTTTCCAAAATGTGGGATCAGTATCTGAACTAATTTATAAGTTCTGGCTTGGTACTTAATTTTTAGTTTTAATTGCAATTTAATTTTTGGTGCTTTGCTTATTAATTTCTATAGAATTAGTTTCGGTAAAACCGTATATTTTTTAACTCAAATAAATATCATAGGTGTAGCTATTATTAATTTAAAAATAAATTATTATTTAATAAAAAAATAATATATTCTGCTAACAAAATTATATTTAAATTATAAATGTTATATAATCTAAAAAAAATTAAACATAATATATTTATTTGTATTAATTAAAATTTGTACAACATATCTTTTGCGTTATGAAAAGGGATAATTATTTATATAGTACTTTTTAAGAAATTCAATAGCTCAATAACATATACGTTTAGAAATTAGAAAAATACAACTTTCACTCAATATTGTTTAACATAAATCAAAAAATTTCAAAACAAACCTAGTATATATTCATACGACTTAGGAGGTCCAACAGAAATAAAAATGCGGATAATTTATGTGAAAAAAAAAAAAAAAATAAACAGTGAACATAAGAGCCCTAAGGTGCGGGTTTAATGGTATTACACTTATGAGTAAATTTCATCTAAGGTACCAGAATTTTGAAAGTTTAAATATATTAATTTCTAAACTTCAAATCCTTACTTAAAAATACATAGACTTTATATCAATTTACACAGAATGTATCTTTGGACGAAAATGTCTTTCCATCTAGTTAGACAAAAATTTCATTGCTCATTTTGACCCCCAAACTTCATTTTTTTTCAAAGTTGAACAAATTATGTTTTTTATATTTCTTTTAGTAAATAATAATAATAATAATCAGTATGAAAGTGTGATTAGGTTTGACAGATGCCTGACGCAGGCCTTATATAGGTAGTGAAGTCCCAAAAATCCCGCGTCTAATGGAATTCTTCGGGTCCTTTAAATCTCGGAGCCCAAGAGGCCAATAGATTCTCAGGATCCAACAACCTAGCTTGGTCTGGAGGTCAAGGTCGATAAGGCAATCTCTCCCCTTACACAAACAAGAGTGACCACCCCTCTGGACTAGGTGAAGGTGACCTTACCTTGATCCTAGGTGAAGGCGACCTTACCCTAGTCCTAGGTGAAGGTGACCTCTTCTCAGATTGTGTGTGGGGTGACCACACCCTTCGAAGGGTTCCAAACATAGATGAGGCTTATAGATCTCCCCTTTCAGTCCAAGTCATTCTATGTCTTGACCACACTAGCCAAAGGTCGCGTCCACTATTCTAAGTCACGACCTCCCTTCACCTTAAAGTTGAGAAATTTGGTGGGAACATAATGCGCCCTAAATTCTAGAACTACGCATGCGACATTTTGGTACCCCTGGACAATTACTCCACTACCCTTTACTTGTTAGACAGATCGCCAAGGGCATGTTGGTAATTAGGGGCCTTTACTACGCTTAGAATCTCGTGTCCTGCTCTGCATATAAAAGGGTCACTCCGCTTTTAAAAATCTCTTAGCAACCTTTTTACTCTCTTCTCCAACAAAAAATTTATTGACTTCAACCTTTTACCGGGTACCTTTTTCTCTTCCTTTTCCCCTTTTTAGATAATGTCTTCATCATATTTCTCTGATTTTAGGCTAGGCAGTGATGGGTGATAGTGACCATTTTTCAAGCGAGAGATCATTGACCCCAGAACCAACTAGGCAATCATTTAACAATGACCTACTTTTAGAAAAGGAAGCTCAAACCGCTTTAAACACTCAAGGTCATCAGGGAGCGACCTCCTGACCTTCAACCTTAAACCAAGCACCCTAATTGAGGAATGAACCTTTAAATGGTAAAGAAGCCCAATAATCCCAAATAATAGTAAAATATTAGAGACATTCTTTGTCTCCTTTCTTCCGCAATTTACATTTTTTGAGTTGTATAAGATTGCCATTCTTATCTTGGAATCCAGCGCCCCCCCACAAAAAAAAATCATAGGCGGGAAGGCGATCTCTCCTCCTCACTTGTGAACATCTCAAACATTGGTTGAGGTTCCCCATACACCCTCCATCAAAAATCTATTAAGATACTGCAATATAGCACCCGTACAATGAGGGCCTAAGTCGTTTAGAACCCTATACTGCCTCCATGCCCTAGTGTAACACCGTTTCTAATTTTACGAATAGAACTAGAAGAGATGTCATAACCACAGTTTTAGTCTCGGTTCATCTACATCTAACCCATTATTAATTATATTGGTCTCTCTTAACTTTTTTTTTTTTTAAATGTTGCTTTCCACGTCTTCATTTACATTCCCAATAAATCATTGATACATACATAAATACTTCTAAAACACCTCTTTATAACCTCCGCCACCTTAATCATGCATACACTTCGATATGTTTACACAATTACCTAAACATGCATCTATCATCCATAATATTATATTACAGGTTCAGTCTTAGGAGATATACCAATTGTATTACAGGCATAATTAACAAAATAATAATCAATCCTAGTTATACATGCCAATATCTGTGCCAAAATACAAATTACAAAATAACTACCCAAAAGGAGAGTTTATGTGACTCGTCGGCGCTGTTGCTGCTACAGGCGCTATAATCTACGATCTTCAACCTACGAGTTTAAGAAAATAAACTCGCTGAGCAAATCATTGCTCAGTGGGTGCTTTAACCATAATTTAAGACTTGAAAACATTTAAAAGATAAATAAAATATTATTTAAGAAAGCAACAATAATTATCGTGAAATAGTAACTCAACAAAATATTTCGCAATTTAGAGATTCATTAAAGTTGCTATTGCGGCCATAATAGAACTAATGGTTAAGATAAAGGTATATTCTCATTGCCACGTCATGAAGCCTTCTCTCTTTCTGCTCATGGCATAATATTACATTTCATTTCATTTCTTAGAGCCGTCTCTCTCTTTACTCATTTCATAATTTCAGTACATTCTCTCTTTCGGCACATATCAATTTTCTAAGACCTTCTCTCTCTCGGTACTCATATCCGCGGATCATACCATTTGATGCATCAAATCCTTATCCCAATGTTCTAGTCTAGCCACTTGAGCTTTAAGGTCATAAAGTTTAACATACCCATTTACATCATTTCATTTTATTTTCAACTTCTCCTATATCAATTCTCATATGCATACCATTTATATAAACCGCATTTTGAATCCAAAATCTCAAAATCAAATCACATAGTTCAAATTTCAACATTTCGAACAGTTTTGAAAACAAGTTCTGTCTGCCTAGTAAGTAGCGGGCGCGCTGGTGTGTCGCGGGTGCGACTCAACTCTAGCAATATTATCTCGGGCGCGAAACAGTAGTTCGCAAGTGAGATATAATTTCCAATTGAGACTGGAATCCTTTAGATTTTGTCACGGATGCGACTACCTTGTTGCGAGTGAGACAAAGCTTCGGGAGTTCCTGACGCAACTGGAATTTACGTCACAGTCATGCAAACCTGCTTCGCAGATGAGATCGACCACTCAGCAAGCCTGTCGTGAACGTGACTGACACTTCCCGGGCGTGACAACTGTAAAAGCAGTTTGTGCGTCAAAAACTCTTTTTAACCAAAATCCATTTCAAGCATTCAAACATATAAGTCAAAACACCTTTTAAACCAACATTTAAAGCTATAAAGCCTCATTTAAAACCACATTCAAGAAAATCACTTTTATGTTTTTCAAATCTCAAATTAATAACAAATCAACTCAATAATTTTTTAAGAAATAAGTTTAAAATTAAAGAAAAAGAGGATTAAAGCACCAAACCTGAAAAATAGCTCTCCTCCAAGCTTAAGCTAGGGCTTTGCCTTTGTCTACTCCTTTGGCTTCCAAATCTCCTATAAGACATATCTCATTTTAGCTTTTATTCAAGAGAAATCATAAAACCCAAACCCTAACCCAACACTGTAGAGTTTCTATTTCTAAGTTAGATCTATCCATTTCCACCATTGATCTAGCTAGATCTAATAAAATTTACACTAGATCCAAAGAGATCTCTACAAACCCTGACCATGTTCAAGGGATTGGCTAACAAAAATAGAAAATCAAAAACTAGGTTTGCATCTCTTACCTTAGCTCTAGCTATCCCTTAGTTTTCTTGTATCAAATATTGAAGATCTTTCTTGATCTCTTTGAAGTGGTGGTCGGCCAAGCAAGAAGAGAAAGGAGAATGAAAAAGTAGAAATGAAGAAGATAGAGAGGGGAGGGGGTGGCTAGGTGAGGCAAAAGAAAATAAAGAAGAGAAATGGGGTTGAGTGTCTTGTAGGTTTGAGAGTTTTCTAGAAAATGGGGTAGATATTTTAGGATAGTAATATTTGAAATAGGTGCACATGTCAAATTTAAAAAATGGGTCTTTTTGTTTGGGCCACACTACTTCCCAGCCCATACTTAATTTGAAATACCCACACATATATTCTATAAAATCCATTAATTCTTAATTAATTTCTAATCTCCTTTATCCACTTAATTAGCTATCAATTAACTCTAATTAATTCTATTAAATTCTAAAAAACTAAAAATTAAGGAAACGAACATGACACCTAGCTCAGGCCGAAGGCTTCTCCTTGTCCTTCAATATGTTGAGTGAAACATTCATGCTAAATATGAATAACACTAGTTATTACTACTTGCAAGCCCACTCTGGTTACAAACTCCTCCAACAAGACAAGGGGTCTATCCCTAGTGCCAACAAACACGACCTAGTGCTGCTAAGGATGAACAATGGAGGGGAGTTCACTTTTCCAATCTCATAGAGCAATAACGTGCATAAATTGTCCCCTTTTGGCCTTTATAGTCAAGAAAAAGCTAAGTTGAATTCCCTTAGGATTTTGGAAGAGAGAGAGAGAGAGAGAGAGGGGGGGGGGGCGCTAAGGGTGTACACCCAAAAACAGTTTACCATAAATTTTTTGAGTGCCATGAGGGCGTCAGAGAGTAACCTTTAATGGACAGCAAGCGCGCACGCGCACACACACATCATATATATATGCTACTTTTGCTTTAGGAACCATGGACCTAGACGTGCTTAAACGAACAGTTACATTCCTGAAGTCTAATCCTCAAGGGCGCGCAAAGCCCTGAGGTTGAAGAAAGGCAATCACTGCTTCTGTACCTCCTAGACAAGAAAAAAGGAGGCCACAAAAAATGACAGAACCTAGGTGGGCTCAGGGGGAAGTCACCCAAGAGACTATTTCGAAGGGTAAAAGCGACCTCATGAGTAGGTCACACCTAGAGTCCCCTGATCGCAAGCAGACACTAAGGTCAATATCTTGTCGGAGGAAAAGTTGATAAACAGAAGAAACTAGACACAGCTTGTCTTCCTCCCACAAAATAAAGGAGATGCTGAGATCGAGGTCGAGAACCTCAATCCATAAACAACGAGTAATGAGGTTGGCCTAAAAGAGACCTTAGAAGAAAAAGCCATTCTTCCTACTCCTCCCAAATCACCAGCAAGGGCAGAGGAAGATCCATCTTCCAGCACTATGAGGAGGAGGGTGGAGAAGGATGGGTAATGGTATGATTGGGATGCCATTACCTTCATTGTTCAAGAAGTGACTACCCTGGGCAATTTTAATGCACTCTTATAGTTTCAACACGGGGAAAATGCATTACTGTTACATTCCCATGATTAAAGAGATGGAGTTCCATATGGACATGCATTAAATGAAGAAAGCCCGCACTCTTACTATGGTCGATAACATAGTAATGAGAGTATAATGGTAAGTATCTCTTAAGTTTTTGAAATGACCTTGTTCTATGCATAACGACCTCAATCTATGCATAGCGACCTTGTATCATAAATATCGACCTATACTTAAAAGTCTGAAAGTGTGATTTGGATTGACTGAGGCCTTACGTTGGCCTTCTATAGGCAGTGAAGCCCCGCATTCTCGCATTAATAGGATTCTTCAGGCCCCTTAAATTTTGGAGCACAAGAGGTCTTTAGATTCTCGTTTCCAGCAGGCTGGCCAGGCTAAGAGGTCCAGGTTGGTAGGGCGACCGTTCCTTATGCTAGGGCAAGAGTGACCTCCCCCCTGGACTATAAGTAAGGGAGATCTTATGCTGCGCCTAGGTGGGAGCAACCTCCTTTCAGATCAATTGTGGGGCGACCACACCCTTCAAAGGTTTCAGACTTAGAGGAGACTTATAATAAAATTATAGATGACTTTTTAATTTTTTATATTATAATGCAAATCATATGCTTATAACATAAACACTATACTTTTTTTTTTTAAAAATTATTATTTTTAATTATCAATAATTAATTCAAACAGAAATAATAAATATTATATTTAATAAATAGGTAAATATTTACTATAGATAAATAGTAATTAAATTTGTATTACAATATAAAAAAAATTAAAAAATCATCTAAAATTTTTTTTTATTATTATTATTCAAAATTAGCTTCTACTATAATAGTGTAGAAAAGTAACAAAAAGACCCGTACTCTTTTAAAATACTCAATTTCACTTGTGTATTAAGTTCGATTTTCATCCATTCCACTTATCAGAATATACACACTCATGTATGGGGTAAAATGCTCCATGCAGTATTTTTTTTTGAAAAAATATTATAAAATTTTAGAACTTACTCATTAATAAGTTTAGTAAGAGCAAAATTTATTCTAAAGTATACAAATTATTAAAATAATAATTATTATTAAATAAATATAAAAAAGTTTAAAAAAAATTTATGAGCTACTAAATAATATAATCAATAAAAAAGGAGGATATCCCAAAAAGAATAATATAATTAATCATTTTTCTAAAATGAAACAAAATTAATATTTTTTATTTTCTTAGAGTTTAACAAAAAGAAAGAGAATTTGTCCCAAAAGAAAGAAAATTAAATTGTAATTGATGTTGCTTTAAAAAAGGAAATATAAGATATATAGGCTGTGTTCGCAACAATTTTAAAATTAGTTTTGGGACATTTTGCATTTTCAAAATTTGTGGAATTCAAATAATATTTTGCTAAATATTAAATTTTATTGACATTTACTAAAATAGATAGTTTGAAGTTTATATATGTTAACTTTCTTTTTTTTTTGGAAGAATACTCAATTTTGTTTAAATGATGAAATTGTGATGTATTAAAAATGTAAAATTTAATTATGTAAGGCAAATATTCAAATTAAAATAAATTATTATTATTATTATTATTATTATTATTGATTTGTAGTTTATTTTACAAACATATAATTTGCATTCTAATATAAAAATATTATTTAATTATTACTAATATTTTCTAAAAGAAATCAATGTAAAAAATATAATTTGTTAATTTTTATAAATTAATGTCAAGTTAGGAGGTAAAATGAGAAATATAATTTTTATGTAATTAAAAAGAGAGGTATTTTCAAAAGTACATTATGTTTAAATTCATTTAAATTTTAGATATTTTAAGGTAAGAGTAGAAATTAATATGTTAACACATCTAAAATTTAAAGTCTACATAGCAAGTTGGGTGAGCTGATACACGGACGTTTGCACATGCGAATGAGTTTTGTTTTTTTTTTTTCTAATTTTTCTTTTCAAATAAAATCTTGGATGGTAAGTATTTAGTTTGAGATTAATTTTAGAATGCTGCTGATTTGACCATATATTATAAATATCATATAAAATAATTAGATTTATTGAATTTTTAAATTCAACGGTTCTAATTATTTATGTGATATTTATAACACAAAGTTAAATCTGCAAATTACGACGCTCTAAAATTAATCGCGAGATTAAATATAGACAATGCATGAATTCATTTGAAAAAAAAAAGTCAAATATGTAAACTGCGACTCTCTAAAATTGATCTTGAGACTAAATATAAACAATATGTGAATTCATTTAAAAAAATATAAAAAAAATAATGAAAAACAAAGGAAAATTGTGCTACGTCCCATTATTGAATTTTTAAAAGTGAAAAAGAAGAAATAAAATATTGACTATTTTAAAATAGGATAAAAAGTTATTTATTATTAAATTTTTTGTTTTAAAATATTTTATAATTTTATAAATATAATATTTTATAATTTAGTTCTTTGCTTTTAAAATACTATGTTTTTTTAGTCTCTAAATGGACTAAATAATTAAACTAGGAAAAAACACATTGTTAAAAAAAGCACAAGCTTGTATCCAGAACAACATAGTTATTAGGGTATGCTTCAATGAAACTTCCAAGATAGTTTCAAATATCAGAACAAGCGTCTTACAAACACTTGAGTTATGAACTTATATCCAGAATGTTGCAGCAGTTAGCTTAACTTATAGGATTAATACCTGCTGAAACTCTACTGAAGCATCAATAAAATTCGGAAAATTCCTTCCTCGGGCTACTTTTTACAAGATAAAGTTAAATCTGTAAACTGTAAAACTCTAAGATTGATCTGGTGACCAAATATAAATATTCAATAATTTGATTTGAAAAAAACCTTTATAAAAAAAAAATAAAATTCGTACACATATGAGAAAGTTGGCATAGTAGCATTACAACTAATTGAAAATCAATGTCCACAAGGTACGGAGACCTATGTTTCATGCATTTATCACACTAACATGCACGATAAATGAGCTTTTCATCTACCATTCCAAAGCTTTTATTTTTTTATTTTGAGGAAAGCTCTGTTACTACACTACTTGTTATCATTACTACCAATTTCTTCTCATTATACTCAGTTTTTACATTGTTATTATTTTTGTTATCTTCTCATCAAAACAACAAACACGTAAATGCATTAACCTTCCTCCAAAGACTGAAAGACTGCCGGCCGGCGATGTTTTTCTGGCGGGGACTGTTGCAGATTTCCAGAAGCGGTAGCCATTG
>CATIWJ010285815.1:0-20777 GCA_949640765.1 Croton laevigatus | reverse complement strand
ACCAAAACTATTATATTCCAGAGTGACTAGTGTGAAAGTCACTATATAACAGCACCCACAAGGAACAATATGTAATTTAAAAAATATAATATGTACTTTAATTAAATAAAGTAATATGTATAATTAAATTTTTTATTTTTTTAAAAATATATTTTTAATTAATTAGTATATTAATTGAATGAAATTAAATCGAGATGAGATAAATAATTTAAATTATTTTATTCTGAATAATTTAAATATATCATAAAAATAATTTGAAAATAAAATAACTGGCAAAATAAATTTTTATATTTTATAAGTTTAAAATTATGAGGAAATTTGTTAGTGGTACCAAGGTAGGAGTATTTTTGGTGTAAAATTGAAAAGAAGTAAAATTTATTAAAGATGAAAAGTTTTAGGACAATTTTAATATTTTAAAAATATCAAATTGGTCCTTAATTTAAAAAAATATTGAAATTGTTACAAAGGTCATCATTTATGCTGTTTTTGTTACAAAGTTAAAAATATGCTGAAATTGATACATTTTAAAAAGTTCGTGTTGAAATAGTTACATTAGCCTAAAATTGAGTAATTCTTAATTGTAAACTTGAATTTTCAATTTGAATTAAACCAAACTTCAAAATAAGATATCAAATGCCGACTCATGTGGGGAGTTGTGCGGCACAATTGGTGAATATGTTAGAACCAATGGCTATATTTGACCAGGTTGTAATCCAAGCCTCACCTTATTAATTTTTTTTTTTTTAACAGACCAAGGCTCACCTATTTGCGCGCATACAAATTTACAAAATCCCCAAATCATCCCTCCATGACAAAATGTAGGAAAAAACCACGCATGCAAATTTATGAATTCCATCCATACCCTGCTCAACGCGCTTACAAATTTATAAAATCCCCAAATCATTTTCCTCCCCAACCAAACTTAAAAATTTATATAATCCCCAAATCATCCCTCCCCAATGTTAGAATGTACAAAAAAAAGGCAATCCCCACAGGGGTTTTTAGGGAAATATGGGCTATAATAACACTGAGAAACCACAAAGAAATCAATTACTTCTAGTGCTGCCTTCAAGTTCTTTTAGAACAAAAATTTATCTTCTTGAAATCAATTAACATGGAGAATCCAGACCCAAATGCAGAAATTGGCAACCTTGCAAGCGAGAATCCAGCAGCAAATGCAGATACTGGCGACACTGTAGAGATCATCAGGTTAGGTGTTTTTCTTTTTTTTTTTAATTGCTTGTTTTAGAATGCTATGCAATTCACCGTTAAGCATAGAATAACAGTCTTTCGATTCCAGCCTATCTTCACCTTCAATCTCGCCTGTTATAATCTACCAGCCTCTTCTAGAGCTATCTGGGATTTCTGTTGAAGCTTTGATGCTTATGATCTGCTGCTTGTAAATGTGTTATGCATTCATGATGGTGATTGATGAATGTTTTATGCTTCTGTTCTGTTTCCATTTCCATGTTATTATGCTAGTTTTGTAATTATTTTACTTCGTAAAGATGCTAATGATGTTTTTTATACAAGTCAAAGGCCAGATTCTTAACAGACTAAAGATTCTTACAGACTAAAGCTTGAAAGTTACAATAAGATTTCCTCACACGTGCCAAACGCTTCACACGCGCCGAACGCATCCCACTTTAAACTTTTTTTTTTCTTTTCACACTCTAATTTTTTGCACAGTCAATGCCAATTCAAGTGGGGAGTGTGAGTTATTTTTAACCTGCAACATAGTGGCTAGATTATTTTCGTGCATTCTAATTTATAAAACCGCCAAATCCCTTCAAATAATAATAAAAAAAAACCTTAGAAACCCCAAAGCAAAACCATCCCAAAGACTAATTCATAGTGCTGCCTTTTAGAACGAAAATTTATCTTGAAATCAATTAACATGGAAAATCCAGAAGCAAATGTTCAAACTGGCGACTCTCCTGTGATCATCAGTTTATTATTTTTTTTTTTCCAAATTGATTATTTTAGAATGCTATGCAATTATTCTCTGTTTCGTTGGTCTTCTCCCTGTTTATGAGTGAGCGTCGAGTTTTGGTCTTTCACTTTCAAATCAACGGCCTCATCTTCTTCCAGCTCCCTCGCCGTTAAGCATCCACAGACTAACAGTCTTTCGATTTCAGCCTATCTTCACTTTCAATCTCGCTGTTATAATCTACCAGCCTCTTCTAGAGCTGCCTGAGATTTCTGTTGAAGCTTTGATGCTTATGTTTTGCTGCTTGTGTATGTTTTATCTTCATGAGTTTGAAGACCTTAGAGATGACATGACATTTCAGAATTAATGTATTATATTTAATTAAACTAAATAAGTCTTCAAATAGGCCACAATCAATTTAAATTACGTCTCATAGCTTGAAAAAGCAGTAGGTAGTCTAATTTACTTAATTAGTTAAGTAATTACTTCTTAATCAAAAATAATATTTTAAATATATTTGTTATTAAAAAAAATCTGAATTTGTAATACGTTTTTACAGGTGGCTGGTGCCTATTATGACATCACCAACAGGCCTAATATTGTTTTCGTTTCTGAATGGATCATTGATTGGACTGACTCAGATCCTGGATAGTTCTACTTTCCACTCCCATCTATTTAGCGTTTGGGTTTTTATTTCGACCATCATCATCTACTCCGTAGTAGTCGCATTGGACACTAATGGAGCATTTCATGGCACAAACAGTAATAATACAATTCGGCATATCATTGTCCTTGCTGGAACTGTTGCTCTTGTCTCCTTAATTTCCCTTTTTCTTTCAAATCTAACAGCTCAGATAATACTTTTTTTTATATGGCTGTTTTTTGCTGTAAACATTCTTAAAGGCAGATGGATTTACAACAAAGTCCGAAGAGCATATTCCAAAATATGTGAATTTTTTAACATCTAAACCCGGCTCACATGAAAACGTCACCCCAGCCGAGTTAGAAGAATGTTAATCATCTCATCTTTGTTGTACAATTTCTGTTATGCGAGCCCACTTAGCTCAAAGGTTAGAGTATTGCAAATGGTCATCAGATCGACTCCAACTGTTGGTTTTCTTTATTTGTTTTTACACGGCTGAGAATGTTATCTTTTTTCCAAGAGTGATCAATTATTATGTTGTAGTAACTTCTAACTATGAATAAAAGTTAAAGAGTAGTTAAATCTCTGTATGAAAAACAGATCTCTGAAATTTCATCTTGACACAAATATGGCTTTACAGTCAATTTCTGAGTTCAATTCTGAAATTTCAGGAAACCATGGAAACTCCAACAAAACATTCTATTAATAAGAACCAATAAAGCAACAAAATATTATTAACAAATTGACATATTTTAAAATCAGCGTGAGTGACAACGTATAAACAAAAGAAAGACTAAGTACATACCACATCAACAACAGATTGGCTTGTAAGAAACTCGAACACTCCATCATCAGTCCCTGGAAACAATTTGGCACCCAGCACCTTGGAGGATTGCACCCTCACTGACTTTCTTCATCATCCCAGACCTATATGTTAGGATCATTGTACCCTTCCACTTGATCAACACTCAGAACTTTAGCCCCACACAGCTTCACCCTCATTCTGAACAAGCATTCTATGCCAACTATCACCCACATTGGCCACATATGTAGTGTCTCCAATATCAAGAACGGTTCTGTTAGCCCAAACCAATTTATCTAATGTTCTCCCCTAATTTTTCCATCTGCTGCAACGGCTAATTGAAGAAAACGAAAATGGAGCAGCTTGTGCAACGGTCAAAAATCAACTATGGAAAGAAGCCACTGAATTCAATTGAGCAAAGAATTCTCAAGAAGTCCGGTGTGACAAAAGTCTGTAAGATTGAGCTCCAGGGGTAGTGCGGGGGAAAAAATCCTATTTCCCATGGATTTTTTTTCAATCAAGAATCAAAGTCTGAAATTGTAAGTTTCTGGAATTCTTGTATTGCTAGAATAAGGGAAAAGATTAGGGTTTTCATTATCTTTAACATTCAAAATAATCTTTCCTACAAATTCCATGAATTCTCTTCATGAAAATGATTTTCATATTTGATAATATATTTTTTCCAGTAGAAGGTTTTCAAAACTTAAATGAGTTTTTTTACTTGCCTTAATTGATTTCTAACGGTAAAACCAAATTTGGATATAAATTTCAGAAGCTGTATGCGTGCAGTGCCTATACGGTTTTCAAAAGCTCTTATAAGTTTCATATTCTAGTTTTCATTCTTGAGCATTCATAGTACTAAATCTTCTTTCTAATCTAGCTTAGACTTGTGTAAGATTATGAGATAGAGAGATTAGAATTATCGTAATTGAATTAAGAGTGTTGAATATCCAGAATTATTAGTCAACCATGAATAGTTAATCATCATTATGTCTTCATAATGATGTCTCCAAGCATCATTATTATGTCCCCATTATTGTTAATTCTCTTTCTGTATATTAGTGTTCATTGTTTTGTAATAACACTTAGGAGAGCTGCAGAAAATGTAGAGAGTAGCAGCAGAGAGGCAAAAGAGAGGATAGTGTGGGTAGAGGTTTTTGTTGAGAGAAAATCTTGAATTGTGAGAGAGGGTTATTTTTTGTTGTTGAGTGAGCTTGGCTCCTCCTGTAATTCTATTTGTGATTAATAGAAGAATTTTCAACCCTAACATAAATAATGTGCTGGCAATATTGTTCCAGAAACTCATGTGCTTTCAGGAATTGATGAAAACTGAAAAACCTAAGAAAATATGTTGATTTGGGGACAGTCCACGTTATTCAATTCCACCAATGATATATTATAAAGATATGAGAATTTGACTTGTAAATTTTACAATCTAATGTGAACAGTATTGTATTGAGCAAGAATGAATGTCAAAAGTAGAGAAAGTTCTTAAAGAATTTGTAAGAAAATTGTATTCGTTACCCTCAATTTTATTTATAGAGATAAATCAAATTTTAAGGAGAAAAAATTTTACTATAAAATTTCTTGTGTTGTCCTTTAACTTAAAGAGATTAAAGGGCAAATAGTTTGTAATTGACATGCACACATATTAGGTTTACAATGTGAAGATAGGTGCAGTTTAGGAAAGAAAATTTTGAGAAATTTGATTTTTCATAAATTTTTGAATTAAGAATTTAAATATAACAAAAAAAAATAAAAAATTTATGTGCACTTTATCATAAAAACACGTACTTATATTGTTGAATATTGATTTTTTTTAAGACTTCAGCACCACATTCACATGCGTATATTATGTGAATATTTGCATAATATTTTATTAAATTTATTTTTAATTGCAATTCTAACGGCATGACTAAATAGTATAATGAAGTAATACTGAAGAACTAATCAATGTATTTCTAAAAATATAAAAACTAAATAGTTAATTATATAAAACTTCAGCGATTTAATAATACTTTTCCCTAGAGCAATTTTTGAAAAAATCTTAAAACAATTAGATACTGTTTCTAAGCTAAAATATATATTAAAAAAAAACATAAACTTAGACATGCCAATCAATCTTTGTATGTCAAAAAAAAAAAAAATGATTTTCTTCTCATTAGTCTAATAACAAAGAATTAAACAACTTGAGTAATGTATTTGTCCAAGATACAACAGCAGCAAAGAGGAATTTTTTGCTGCATTATTTGTTGTGTTTCCAGTTCACATTGTCAAAGATGGAACATTGGTGTGAAAGGAAAATACCTTGGCTTTTTGATGGCTCAAAACGTCTCTTTAGGGGGAAGTGGAAGAAGGGACATTGCTGGCGTTGAAATCAAATAAAAATGTTACAGAAAAGACGTTTTTTTGGTAAAATTTGCACGACCATTAAAGGACAAGCAGCTGCCTTTCTCTACTATTGCTTCCCCAAACAACATTCCTAATTCTAAAATTAGACAGATGATACAATCAAGAAACCAATGACTACTTTTGTAAATTGAAAAAATATTGGATACAGGATGGATATGTTTGAGAAGAAACATTTTGCTGAAATGTTTGAGAGGTTATTAAATTTTATACTAAACCGTAAAGCTTTCTACTGTCACTCAAGAGTGAACAAAAAACCTCTCAAGTTAGAACTCTCCTATTCTAATTTCAATAGCAGAGGAGAGAGCAGAGAGGGACAGAAAAAGTTCGAATTCTAATGTCGTTCAGGTAAATCTATAACTGTGGAAGAGGAAGGCAGAGCCCTTGACTTAACTTTGCAGTGAGATCTATCATCCTTGGAGCAGTTTAGCATGTTGACAGGTATTTATTGGCATGGTAATGAGAATTATCACTTTGTATTATAGTTCAACTGTTTTGAGTTCAATTTGAAAAAAGGACTATTCTGCCTCTTTGCAATGTTTTTATGTATTTATTTTATTCTTAATAATAACTGAAAAGGAGCATTTCGAAACTAACACACATATGTGAGTTGGCAGTAGATTTGGATGCATTGTACACATATATATAATAATGTCTTTGGCTTTGCCAAACCCATAAATTTTTATTTGGCTTTCGCTTTTGTGAATCCAACAATAAAATTACTAGTCCTATTAATGATTTCTTTTTTTCTTTATCCCACTAAAACTTGGTTAATATAATTTTTTGTAGGGTATTTGACAGATTCAAAAATTATGCTAAAAAATTATGATGTATTTTCTAGATGTTTGTTGTTCCATGTTGTTGGCTGCATAAGAAAGCTAAAGAGAGCATATCTTCTGTCTCCTTCGAAGACTCCTTTGAAATCATATAAGGATTTGTAGAAGATGATGATTGACGAAGAACCTTAAATAGGAGCTGAAACTGTTGGCACCCCAAATTCCCACCATAACTCTCTGAAACTTGCTTACCCTTATCCCTTCAGTTTGTTTACATTATTTTTATTTTGTTACATAATTATGTTGCACTTTTTAGCCCTCGGAGGGAAGATCATCTCTTGATTAGAGAATGTGTTTGTGGGTTATTGCATATTATGATATGCTATTTTAGGCTTAGCTACCATAATATTTAATTCATTATAATTTTTTGCATGATAAAATATTTCTCTGGGTGTTGCTTCATCAAAAGTGTCCCTATAAGGTCCCCAAGGAATTGAAGGCTAAAGTTTTTCTTTTCAGATTCTGATTGCACACTGCATATGGGCTGACCTTCTTGATGATTAGCGAACATTTATTAATGGAAAGGTTAGCTGTACCAAGTAGTTAGCTCTCTTGAACAAGCTAACTATTATAAATGAATATTATAAATATGATATAATTGTACCAAGGACTAGTAGTTCACCTTAGAGTTACAGATGAGAATTTGGGGGGGAAAAAAAAGGGGCCAAAAAGTTCAAAAAGTAAACACGTTATTTGATTACCTTCCTAATTCTCGGTTTTTTTTTTAATTGGCGCTCATATTGCCAAGATCATATTGGGTGCTAGAAGCTCCTGCTTTTATTTATTACAATTTCTGTTTTATTATTATTTTTTTTTTTATATAGAAATTGAGCATTTTGTTATGCCTAATTCATCTTCATAGAAATTGAGCGTTTTGTTGTGCCTAATTCATCTTCATCTATCTTCTCTATTAAACAAATAGAAGCAAGATTTGTGATTGGCAATTGCGATTGTGGCTTTCCTCCTTTCTTGATCTTTAGATTAAAACCAGTTTTTGGTGAGTCATTTATAGTGCATTTCTCGGAAAACTGTTCTCCGAATGGTGGTGACTCCATAAAATCAAGTTTAGGGAATAAGCTATCTTACATGTCATGAGCTTAGCAACCCTTTCTCTAAACCAAATGACAACGGTGATACCGTGAATGAAATGCCTCATTAGCGTGTCTGTAGAATGCTTTATGCATATTTCCCACTGGTTGGAGCAATCTCTTTTTTCCATCTACGTAAATTGCTACAAATGCCTACAAACGAGATCTCTCAGTAATTGATTGGGCTTCGTCAGATTAGTTTTGTTAATTTGGGCTCAAGCCCACCCAGAATTTATTTATATAGTGCCATTTTAGCAAATAGGACAGAGTAAAGTTATTTTTTAACAAAATAGCATATTTGAAAAAATAGCATAAAATGTTTAATAATTGAAAAAATAACACTTTTTCTATGAAAAAAATATATAAAAATATTTTTTCTATGAAGAAAATATGAAAAAATATTAAAAATATATATATATTTTTTCGTATTCTCTCATAATTTTTTTTATTCTAATATTTTTACTAAATACTAAATATATTGTGCTATTTTTCTAAATATCAAATATATGTACTATTTACTTAAAATTAAATTATAAATTGTATTATTTACTCCAATAATCCATGTATATATAAGATATTCTTTTATTGAACATATTATTTCTTTTTCCTCAAACATTTAAAGATTCATTTACTGTCTTTTTATTTTTAGGATCCAATAATTGTCTTGAACTAAAAAAAAAAATCATAATTTGAAATAGAACTTTTATTTCATTTTAGATCTGTTACTAAAATAACTTTTATTCCATTTTATTCCATTCCCTCATTTTAGGTCTGTTACTAAAATAACTTTCCATGCGCCTCCTATTCTCTTCCATTCCCTCATTTTCTTCTTCTCCTTCTTTCTTTCTTCTCTGCATCTGCTTCTCTTCCTCTTCCCTAAACTCTCCAACAACGAAGAGGTCTCTACCATTTTCAAATTTTCATCTAGCGATCTCAACCATCACCGTCCTCAATCAACATCTTCTGGTCACCTCTCATTCTACCGCCACCGTTCTACTTTTTTATGACGATTTTTATTTTCCTGGTTGGACGAGATCAGAACCTCGATTTGATTTTCTTGTTGAACAAATTTTGAAGCTTCAACATCCTCGATTTGAGTTTATGGTCATGTAACGCTCCTTCTAATTCTATGAATAGAACCAGAAAAAATGCCACACCAATGGATTGAGCTTCAGTTAACCTACATATAGTCCATTATATGACCTACTTATCCTTTTTTTTTATCTAAAACAATTATTCCACATCATCAACAACAATCCCATCATAATCATATTTATATGCAAACACACTTCTATAACCCATACTTGTAACCTCCGCCTCAATAATTAAGCATACACTTCAATCACATCCACTTAACTACCTAGCATGCATCCACCACTCATAAAATATAATATTACATATTCAATTCTAGGACATTATACTAGTACTATTACAGACATATTACAAAATAAACATCATTCTAGTTATACATGTCATTTCTGTACAAAATAAGAAACTACATAATAACTACCTAAAAATATACTGATGTGTCTCGTCAGCGCTGCTACTGGTACGAGCTCTACTCCTATTCTTCTTCAACCTACGAGTTTAAGAAAATAAACTCGCTGAGCAAATTATTGCTCAATGGGTGCTTTAACCATAACTTAAATATAAAACAGTCAAAATACCACAGAATAAAATTTTGGAAACAATAAGTAAATGTAATGAAAACAATTAACATAATGGAATCATTTAACACATTTTCAAGGTATTATTAAGGTGCTCTTATGGCCCTAGTAGAATTAATGGATAAGATATAAGTATATTCTCACACCACTTCTTTCTCTCGGCTCATGGCAAAATTTCTCATTTCATGTCTCAAAGCCTTCTCTCTCTCTCTCTACTTATAATCAGCGAATAATATCATTTGATGCATCAAACTTTTATCCCAATATTCCAACCTAGCCGCTTGAGCTTTATCAACATATTGTTATACATTATCAAAAAAAAAAAAAAACATATAGTTATACATTCTCATTCACAATATGGCATATCAAATTCATCATTCTCATCTCATCAATTCTCATATGCATTAGAAATCACACGTTTATCAAGGCCTTAAACCATTTCACATACGTCTTTAATTCAAGATTTAAACCAATCAAAAAATAGGGTAACTCTGTCAAGCAGGTTGCGAGCGCATTACATGAGTCGCGAGCGCATCTCTTTCCCAGCAAATGCATTGCGAGCATAAGACCACAGGTCGCGAGCGAGATATAATTTCCAATTGGGACTGAAATCTTTCAATTTAGGTCGCGGATGGGATGGCCTTGTTGCGAGCGATATATAATTTCAAGAGTTCCAGTCGCAATCAGAATTTACGTCGCAGTCGCATAGGCCTGCACCGCGGATGAAATGTTCACTCAACAAGCCTGTGGCAAGCGTGATTCTCTCATCGTGGGCACAACCACTGTAAAAACAGTCTGTGCATTTGAAAACTCCTTTTTAACCAAAATACCCATTCATGCTTCCAAGCACATAACTTAAAATACTTTTTTAAAACAATATTCAAATTTCAGAACCTCATTTTGAAACACATTCAAAGAAAATCACATTCATATTTTTAAATCTCAAATCAGGCATTCCAATCAACTCAAACATTTCAACATCACAAGGAAATTAAGCTTTAGTTCAAGAAAAAGGAAATTAAAGCACCAAACCTGAACTTTTGAGCTTTCCTCCAAGCTCAAGCTACCCCTTTGCCCTTGTCTGCCTCTTTCACCTCTTAAGCCCCTAAAAACACAACACATTTTAGCTTTTCCCATAAAGAATTCGAAACCCTAACCCTTGTAACACCCCTTAATCCGATTATTGCTAGCCGAACCAAGTTGTGCCACATTATATATTCCTTGATATACAGATCATATTTATTACAAAATATGGGTATAACTTTTTTTTTCTCTTCTATTCTAGCTTTGCTTGTGCTGACTTTAACTTTACAGTATATGTCAATCTATGTTCTTGTTCTAGTGGTACCCCAATGTTCCAACTTCTATACTTCATTCGGAGACCTACAAGTTCAGAATAAACCAAACTTGCTGAGCAATTACGCTCAGTGGATACTTTAACTAATGAAAAGCATAAATAAATTAAATGTACATGTATAAATTAAAAACATAATTTAAATATTAAATAACACTTAATAAAATATTCATCAAATAAAAATTGCTCTTTAAAATAAATAAAATTTCGTTATTTAAAATCTTACTTGACTTGCTTGATCAGCTCTACCAGATATTTAGACAAACCTACATTAACTCAATTAATCATCCGAAGGCTTAACACCCCAAGGCATGAATAACGGTCGTCACCTTAAATCAATTTCAACGGCCGTCGCCGTAACAAATCAATGGCCATAAATAAATCACCGGGAATGATTGATCAACCTTACATTGATTCAGTTCAACTAAATCCTAGTAGAGCTTAAAACATTTTTCTCATAATTACCTATTTTCCAAATCACACTTGCTTTTCTTTCATTCATCATTAAATTCAACATAATTAAATATTCCAAAATCATCATATTCAACATTTATATTTATTCCAAAACCATATTTATTTCCAAATTATTATTATTTTAATAATTATAGTAAATATAAAATCACACACTTTCGAAAATAAATCTTTCTTTAATTTAAAATCTTATTTATAAAATTATTTTCTAAATCATTTTAGGTACTTAGTTTTCTCCAAAAATGAACTTTGTTACCCCTTTAAAATATTTAATCTGGGTCAAAATATTAATTTCATTAATATTTAGAAATAACTTGATTTACTAGAACTTATTTAAGTGATAGTTATAAATACTTATTTAAAACTCAATTTATATATATATTTATATACTTATATATACTTTTTTTTTTAAAATAACTATTCTAAATAAATTATATATCTTTAGAATAAAGTAATAATGAACAATTAATAGTTTATTAGTTCTCCCAAAATTATTATATTCGTCGTAATTCACTTAGGTGATTCCGACTAAAAATTCATTTATTTACTTTTCATCCTTTTTAACTTAATAGTAAAAATCATATAAATTATAAATCTCAAAATTAAACATAAATAGTGACATTAAAATAAACAAAGTAAAATATATAAAACCATGCATGAAATAGAATTTTAAAGATTTTCATAGTTAAAGTATCAAACCTTGGCCTTTTTAAGTTTTCGAGTCCTTATTCTTTATGTCCTCAGACTGTCCTTTATCCAAAACACGGAAGGGCATATATGAAAGGAAACTTGTCGCATCGGGGTTTGACCGTGATTGACCGTGACTTTTGAGCGCCGTTCCTTAATTTCTCGAAGGACTACTTGCATAATTTTTCTTAAACGCAGATTATGGCGCTGTTTTGTACACGAGCCAGACCTGATCTTTGAATCGACTCGCTCAGATCAAACCAAACTTCGGATCGAACCAGCGTCTTCTTCCTCTCGCCAGTCACTGTTCATTACTATTCATTCGAATTTTCTAGTGGATGTTTTCTCTATTTTTCGACGACTACCTCGAGCAAATAGGGAACCGGTTCGCTTCCTCTCATTATGGCCGGTAGATCTATGGTGTTAGAATGAACGGAAAGCGAACGGAGTGGGAGAAATCGAAGCTTGAAATTTTCGAATCTATATCCAGATTTTTGGATCTTCACGTCTGACCCAGTTGAAAACAGCACCTTTGGTCACCGTTTCCGTCGCTTCTTAACTCTAACACGTTCACTGGATCAAGAACAGTCGATTGGTGGTCTTTGTTTTTAAAGATGATGAATGGATTGTGATTTATCTCTACATTTTATTTATTATTATTTTTTTCTTTTCTCACTCTCATTTTTTTCTTTCCACTACCAAAATGAAGACTAAAAAATAAATTTTAATTTGCAGTGTTGCCTTTAATAATACAGGGTTTTGTTGTTTTCTTGACTTGTGAATTATTAGAGGACCTCATTTCATATCTTCTCTTCCACTTGCTTCTTGTTTTCATTTCCTATTCGTTCACATGTTTTTTTTTAATTTAATTAATTAATTTGTTATAGAAATATCTTCTCTGTTTCTTTGTTTCTTTTTAAATCAATTTGATATAGTTTGTCGGCAATATTATTGCTATATTTTTATTTATTTATTTATTTATTATTATTTTTTAATATTTTTATCATTATTTATTTAATTAATTATTAAAAATATCTTTTAATCAAAATGACTAAATCGCACTTCACTATTTACGTCAAATTTTACTAAGCTGAATTTCGATTTACAATGTCACCAAATTTACCTATGCCAGTAAAAATCGAAAATTACATTCGAAATAAAAACTTATCAAATCGCTCGTCTCAGAGTTTAGATTTCAAATCTTAATATTTTAGAACTTAATTCCGCTCCTAAAATTTTTCAAGGATCAAAATGACCAAAATGCCTTCGGAGTAAAAAATTACTATATTATACTTAAAACGATCGTCTTTTTGACCCGATTATTATTCGGATATTTAAATTATTAAACTATCTTAAAATAATCCATTTCTTAAATTTTTATCAAAAATAATTATTATTTAGTTTAATAAAATTGGTAAATTATAATTTAGTCCCTAATTATATTTTTTGGGTTGTGACAACCCTACACCACTAGGGTTTCTATTTCTATGTTAGATCTATACATTTTCACCCTTGATCTAGCTAGATCTAAAAAGATCTATAAGAGATCTAAAGAGATCATTATGATCTCTACAAACCCTAACTACATTCAAGAAACCACTAACAAAAATAGACAAATAAAGGTAGGGAATCCATTCTTACTTAGATCTTGAGTCTTTCCTTGAGTTTCTTGAAGGTAGAAATGAAGATCTTCTTTGATCTCCTTGAAGTGGTGGTTGGCTATAGGGGTGTTCAGGTTCGGTTCGGTTTACCGAACCGAACCGATAAGGGCGAACCAATAAGAAAATATCGAAACCGAACCGATATAGCTGACCGAACCGATAATATCGGTTCGGTTCGGTTTATGGTTAAAACCGAAGTTCATATTTAGTTAATAAATCAGGTTTAAAACGACTACATTTTGATCTAAAACGACTACGTTTTGGCGGAAATCAAAGGTTTTTAGGCTTATCGGTTTGGTTCGATTCTGAACTGGCCGAACTGATAACCGAACCGATAAATTCGGTTCGGTTCGATTTTTAACCGATAATCACTAAAAACCGAAAATAACAGAAATTTCAGTTCGGCTCGGTTTATGGTTCGGTTTTCGGTTGGCGGTTTTTTTGAACACCCCTAGTTGGCTAGATCAAAAAGGAAAGAAGGGAGAATGAAGATGAAGAGAAGAAAATGATAGAGAAGTGAGAAGAGAAGAAGATGGGTGGAAGTAAAGAAGTGAAGAGAGAATTTTAGAGATAAGGAAGATATTTTGGTTATTTATTATTATTTTATTCTAATGAGCACATGCTCATTTAAAAATATGATAGGTTTTATTAAGATGGGGCCGTGTCTTTTATTTGAATTAGTTTGGGCCACACATACATACTCTTGCCAACCTCCATATTATTTAAATGACCACTCAAAATTTTATGACTCACTAATAACTCATTTAGTTACTAATCACTTAATTAAATATCAATCAACTCTAATCAACCCTGATTATTTCTTAAGTACTAAAATTAATAAAATAGGCGTGACAGGTCAAACATTCACCATCATCTCATCTTTCTTTCACCAATTTCCGAGCTACATGGTTTTGCAATCGATGTCCTGCATTCGAGGTATTTTGTTGATTGGCCACTTTCCATTTTTTATTTCTAGACTCAATTTGTTCATTAATTTTTCCTAAAGTATTTGTATACAGATTTGCTGATGTGTGATAGTAAAGATGGAGAGCAAAGGCATGAAGGCAACTACTTTGAAATTCAAGTTTGTGATTTTGGTTTCTATAATGACGAAAAGAAGATTTTCAAATTGCTATTTGCTTAGCTGCTGTGATTGCTTGTGTTAAGAATTGATTTTGAATTTTAGAACAATATCATTGTTTTTTAAATTATGTTGGTCTTGAACAGAGCCGTCTGGTTAAATTTCAAGGCCCTGTGCTGAGATTACAAAGGAAGCCCCGAAAAATAGAAATATACGAAAAGAATGAGAATAATAATAAATCAGCAATTGAGAGTTAATTGAGAAAAGGAGTTATGATTTCAAGATTATTTTTTTGTTTAGCATGTGGGTGAATGGGAAGTTGTTCAGTATGTGTGATTTGAATTTTTTTTTCAACAAAGGAAATTCTTAACTGTTGGGCCCCTAATTTTTGGATGCACAGTGTGATTGATCACCTTACACATACTAATAGAAGGGTATGGTCTTGAATGCAGACAGAGAAAGTAAGTATTGAACAAGACGAAAACATGTCCATACAAAGTGCCTCGTTAGTTATTTTTTAATGAAAACCAGAATTAAGGTTTGATGAAAATGTTTGCACGGGAATTTTTAGAAAATAAAAAAAATAAAATGTTAATTAATTAATAAATTGAATTAAATTAAAAAAATCAAATTAAATATTAAATAGCTATTTAAATAACATATTGATAATTATCACATTAAATAAAGGGCGAATAGAAAAAAACTCCCTATGTTTTTACCATACCAACAAAAACCTTTCTGTCTTTTTTTTTCAATAAAAAAAATCCTCATTTTATATTTCCATTAACATTTTTCTCATTCTGTCCATTTTTTCTGTTAAAATAACGGTTTAAAAATCGAAACATAATTTTACATGTCCTTTTCAAAAAACTAAACAAATAAGGGACTATTTTGAAAAAAAACTCTTCTTCCACTTTAGGAAGCCCTGGAGTGCCTGCCACCTCTTCCTCTGTTACTCTACAACACCTTCCTTTCTTTTTAGCTTGTTGATTGAAATTGTATAATTTTATATGAATAATGCACCACAGCACCACCAGTTTTATTTCTGTATCATTTTGTTCATAACATTAACTTTGTCTGTCCTACCTTATTATTGTATATACATGGATAATAGAACAATGGAGTCACCTGATACAGATCAAAAGCACCAATACAATCTCACCGTTGATCACTTAGGCAAGACTTTAAATGCTATGAAATTAGATGAGTTGTTGAAAAATGTGATTTCTCTTGAAGATGCTAAACTTCTACAAAACATTAATCCTTCTTCATCCACTTCTTCCTCTTCCTCTTCTGCTTCCCTATTTTTTGTGGAATTTCGACTCCAATGGGAAGAAGAAAGTTACAATAGGGAATTTAGGCGTTGGAATTGAAACAGAAACAACAGCGTTTTGCTTAGGAAATTAGAAGGGAGCTGAGACTGTAAGATTTTTGAGGATTTGCATATGACGATTCTTAGTAGGGACAAAGAGAAAACATAGATCTTGGGAAGGCGATTTGGAAGGGATTTCGAAAAGAAAAATCAGATTTGTGATGCTGATGGCAGTTTCTTTTGAAAGATTTGAATTTGAAAATCAAGAGAAAAAGGGGGACTGGTTTTTGAAAGAAAGGGGGGTCTCATCACCGGAAAACACCAGGAAGTTCACGACCAAAAGAAAAAAATCAGTTTGGAGAATCAAGAGGGTCTGATCGAAGAAGAGGTACAGTTTTGACGAAGAACAATCTGCATTTGAAGCCATTCTTCTGATAGAGACGACCGAGAAAAATGGGGAACTCAACCAGAGTTTTAAGCGCAGGGATTGAATCGAAGGAAAGTCTGGGCCCGAAAACTGACAAGGATTTTTTGACTGCATAATCGAAAATTGGATAGAGGTCTGATTGGGAGAGCTGGGTTTTTTTAACTGTTATAGTTCTTTTCATGATCTGAGGAACGGAGATTCATAACCGGAGAACGATTTAGTAGTCCAAAGTCAAGAAGCAGAGCTGAACTTTGAACATCGTTGTTTTATTATTTTTGTTTCTTCATGATCTAGGGCTTCCTAAAGTGAAAGTAGAGTTTTTTTCAAAATAGTCCTTCATTTGTTTAGTTTTTTGAAAAGGACCCGTAAAATTACATTTTGATCTTTTAACCGTTATTTTAACAGAAAAAATAGACAGAAGGAAAATGTTAACGGAAATATAAAATGAGGATTTTTTTTTGTTGGAAAAAAAACAAGGAGGTTTTTATCGGTATGGTAAAAATATAGGGATTTTTTTTCTATTTGCCCTTAAATAAATTATGTGATAATATCAAAAAGATGGGACCAATAAAGATGTGCCAAGTGAACCAATCAAATCGCTTCGCTTGGTGGGCAAGCATCTCAAAATTTCTATAAATAGGCTGTCTCTCTTTAATTGAGGGGACAGAAAATCAAAACTCCAAAGCTCTGCCAGAAATTTCAAGTTCCAAAGCTCTGACAAATCGAAGACAAAAAGCTCCCCTCATAGTTCAAAGGCTCGTCTAAAGATCGTCAACAAAGCTCTACAGTCATTCAAATCCAAGTTCAAAGCTCAATTCAAGTTGAAAATCAGGTCAAATTCGACTCAAGTCAAGCTCAACCGACTCGAGATCAAGTTTTCGAGACCCTCACATCTTATTCGTTGCAAAAAAAAGAAGAATAAGAGAATTTTGCAATGGAGATTGTAACCATTATAAATTCTTCTGTTTATTTTCTTGTTTTCAGGAATACAAAATTGGTTCATACAAATTTTTGGCACACCCAGTGCGACCGTCTCTACCTCTCATCTCTTCACTTTGCAACTCTCAAGATACAAGTTTCAAGTTTCAAATCATCATTAATAGCACCAAAGAAGATCACTGTCACCCCAAAGATGACTAATAAATCTGCAAGCGGTGCATATGCTGTCAAACCAAAAGGCTTAGCTGGTGCTTATTCTGCTTCAACTGCCACTCCAAAAATACTGAAAGGGAAAAGCTGCTGCAATTGCAAAAATTGCTAGAAAGAATGAAGTTTCGATGAACTTTGATGTTAGAGGCACTTCTGACCAAGCCCTGGTGTTCCTATAAAGTTCAAACTGCTGGACTCAGTCTATGAAAAAGCTCCTAAAGTACAGCAAGTTCCTGATGCCCTATAAAAAGAATTGACTAATATGGAGGAAATTAGCCATGATTTTGTTGCTAAATCTACTCTAATGGTGTTACAAAAAGCAAAATTGGAAGTAGATGATTCAAGTGCAATGTCAGTCATAATGACAAGCGCAACATCAATGGAGGACCAACTAACCCTCATAAAAAAGCAACTAGACATCCTTAACAATACCATTCGTGAGAAGGACAATCAAATTAAGGCCTTGATGAAAAAGTTGGAAAGCATGGCTGGAAAAGGGCATGCGGTCAAAGCGGATGAACCTCTTCCATTACAACATCTTCTCTGTCAAAAGGAGATCATTGGAGTTACTTCTTTGTAATCTTGGCACTGTAGGAACAGATCGCAGTTATCATACATGTATTCGAAGCAATATACTCCAAGAATTAATTGTTTGACAATGCTGACAAATTACTAACCTCCAAAATTCTAACTATTTGATGGAAATAAAAATCCAAGGTAGCATGTTGCTCACTTTGTGGAAACATGCAACAATATTAGAACTAGTGGAGATTTACTAGTCAAGCAATTTGTTTGCTCTCTAAAAGGCAATGTCGTTGACTGGTACACAGACATTGAAGCTGGATCTATCGATAGTTGGGAGCAGTTAGAACCTAACTTCTTGAATAGCTTTTATATAACCAAGCGCATTGTTAGTATAATTGAGCTCACTACAACTTGCCAATGGAAAGACAAATTCGTCATCGGTTACATCGAAAGATGGAGAACTCTTAGTTTCAATTGCAAGGATAGGTTGTCTGAATCTTCTGCAATTAACATATGCATCAAAGGCATGCACTGTGGCCTGTGCTACATTCTGCAAGGAATCAGGCCTCATACATTTAAAGAATTGGCAACTCGAGCTTATAATATGGAGCTCAGTATTTTTTATAACGAGAATCAAGACATTCCCTTTCAAGAACCTAAGAAGAACAAAGATAAGCAAGAAGGGCAAAAGTCTGTCAAAGCAGCCCAAAAGATAGAAAGGAAGCAAGCAATGGCAGTCTCCACAACGCCCATCAAAGTCGACTCCAAAGTTGAGAAGAAACAAGAAGAAAAATCAGCTTCTTAACAAGGAAGACCGAAGGCCTCACTGAAAGAAAGGCAAGAAAAGCAGTATCCTTTTACAGATACTTGAGTGTCAAGATGTTTAATGGACTTCTTCAAGCCAATCTCATCCAATTGCCCGAGATGAAGCACCCGGAGCAGGCTAACAAAGTGAGTGATCCTAAGTATTGCATGTCACATCCGAAAATTTAATTAACGGGATTTAATGACGTCGCATGGATGTAATTAGAAATTTAAAAGAAATCAAGGGCTAGAGTGTAAATAATAAGGAGTTGATTGAGAAAAATATTGATAATTATGGGTTAGAGTGCAATAAAGAGAAGTACAGCAATGCATGCAGTAAATTTCAAAGACAATAAGAAGTGGAGAAGAGTAGTGGAATAATAGGTGGCAATAAAAGTTGTTGGGTGGCAAAATGAAATGATGAGGGAATATTACGTGGCAAAGGCTGAGGAGGTGTGGCAAGCTAGATGGCAGAAGGGAATATTGCTGGTTTTGAAAAATGGTAAATGGAATGTGAGGTGTCCATAAACTTGGGTTGCTGGCAATGAAGGAGAGTAGAAAATAAAAAAAATATAATATAATAATATACTGTGTTGGTTTCGGGTTCAAAAATAACAGAGAATAACCAGTGCATGTATTTTTCAAATTTCACTACATTTTCTCAACTGAAGTTCAAGTTAGTTAGAGATATAAGCTAAAGTCTGAGATTAACTAAAGACTTTAGGGTGAGGAAATTAGGGGTGTGCATCGGTCGGGCCCCGACCCGAACAACCCGAACCCGAAGTTTTCCTAAATGTGCAAACCGAACCGACCCTATATATAATTCAGGTCCCTACCTGAATAACCCGAAAAATTCGGGCCCCAAACCGACCAAACCGAATTACCCGAACATATATATATACACACATTTTCTGCCTAACCATAACCTAATCTCACTCATTCTCTCACTCTCTGCCGCCCTCCTTCATATCTTCCAGCCTATCTTTTTATCTCCCTCTCCCTTCTTCATCTATTCCACGCCGATGTAGATCTTCATCAACACCTTGACCGGCACAACCCTCTTGACCGGCACGACCCTGAAGGGACTCATGGTGGAGGCAAAGAAGAAGGAAAGTTGGAGGAATTAAATGGTATAATTTCTGGGTATTTTCGTTTTGATTTTTTGGTTTTCTGGGTGTGATGGGTTTGGGTAATAGCGATAATGATGCGGTGGTTGATGACGAAGATGGTGGAGATATGGGCGGTGATTGTGGCGGAGGAGGATGTGGCTGGCTCCGAACTCGAGTAAGAGATGGGGCAAGCTTTTCTTCATTTGTTACACTCCGTTCTGGCTTACTCTTTGTTTGGGAATTTTGGTTCCCTATAAACTCTATGAGGTGAACTATGTTGGTTTGCAGAAGAATTTTTATTTTCTGAGAGTTTCCTTTTTTTTTTTAAAATTTTTAAATTCATTGAAGGGCATGTTTATATAATGGTGTATGTAGAAAGAAGAGTTGGGTTGTTGAATGTAGCTGAAAGTTTTTATTCCTTTGTGTTTACAATTTCTTTTTAATCTCTGTGTAATATTGCTCTTGGCAGAGCTTTGTGGAGTTGGAGCTTTTTGGATTGGAAATGTTGAGATCTGAGAATAATGTTGTTGTGGGTATTGTTTAATTGTTTGGATTGATGATAAGAATTAGTATATTATTTGTTTTAGTTTTTGAATTATTGGATGAAATTTCAATAATTTCATTAGATAGGGGAATCAAATTATATTATGTAGATAATATAGATTGAGAATTATTAGTATTTTCAGAAATGGTGTTCTGTTTGTTTAGATATATTTCATGTTGGATCCTTCTTTTGGCAATCACATAGTTAATCCTTTTGTGCTATTTAGTTAATTTTTGTTTTGTGCAATGCTAATTTTACATTCTGACTCAAATTAGTAT
>CATIWJ010285750.1:0-24097 GCA_949640765.1 Croton laevigatus | reverse complement strand
AAAAAAAAAAAAGATAATAATTTTGTGGCTCAAAAGTAAGTGTTTTAAGGGATAAGACCCTACAAGAAAAGAAATATTTGTTTGTATTTGATGTTTGAATTTATATGCTTGAAGGAAACATATATACGTATTGTTGATTTTGACTTAAACCTTCCAATTAAATAGACTTCTTTGTAACAAAGACTTGAAAATTTTTTAATATTTTAGATTTTTTTTTTCGCTTTTTGGATTAATTTTATTTTTGAGCAAGTTTCCTTTTTGAATTAACAATAATAATATAGGTTCAATGTAAAAAAAAAAATATTATAGACTATGCAATAAGGTAGTCTATTTCATTGGCTACATAATATAATACGTCCTTTAAAAATATTTGTCGAATTGAGACAATGTGGATAAAAATAACCGTGAGAAGAACTAAATAGTTTAAAAAATTTTAATAAGGAAGACGCAATTTTCAGTGTAGATTTTGCGAATACTAAAGCATCCACTCTTTTATAAATTTTTAATTACTTAAACCATCTTTAGCATTTGTAAATTCTATTCTCCAAATAGTAAGACCCATTATCGATTCTTATTCTCAATTCTTTTCGTCTATAAAATAAGAGTCTCATTTCAATTTATACATTTACCAAATTAAGGACGTATTTATTGGAGTAACGTTTAGCTGTCAGTAGCCATTTACAAAACAATATATCATTTAATTAACATTGCCATCCTCAATAAGGGATTCAGGGGACTAGATTGTTCTACGGCTAGAAGGATTATCTGTGACAAAACCAAAAGGATTAAATTTAGGAGAATCATCATTGTCTTCACCATTTGAGGCATTTGCTCTTATATACTTATATACATAATACACATATAAGTATATGGCCATATTGCTTTCAGGATTAATTTTTTCAGGACTGTTTGAAATCACTTAAAACTTGGAGGGTTGTTTAGGAGGTTTGGCAAAGGCTTATCTTCTTCCTTGAGAAATACCGTAGTCGCCTCCATAGTAATTTTTATTTTAAATATAAAGTATATTCCATCACAAATTATGTTTTATTACAGAACACTATTTTAATTTATATTCGTAATTATTTTTTAATTTACAACATTATTTTAATTTATATTTATAATTTTATAATTAAACTGAAATTATATTTATTAAAAAGTATTTTAAAATTCATATTATATATAAATAAATTATTTATTTGGTAACAATAATTTTTATTTTTATTTTCATATTTTGAAACTATATTTTTTAATTTTTTTTAGATAATAATTTTTAAAATTTTTGGATTAATAAATTTTATAAAATTAATTAATAAAAATAAAATTATAAAAATACATATAATAGTACTATTATATATTTTCTCAATAGTAATGTATAACACAATTAAATAAAAATCTTAAGAATTTGAAGGAAGAACGGTGGTCTTTTGTGATTACAAAGTCAGATGCTCGACTTTGTGTTGATGCTATTAATGTTGTTCATTCTCTTGCTCGAGCATGCATTATCTCGATAGATAGGGTGATATGGAGATTTTCTTCTCCACTTTGTATTTCACTTTTATTTCATCAGTAATAAGAAGAATTATTCTAGGGTTTTTGAGTTTTAGGCTAATCTACTCTCAGGTCCCTTGATTTTAAAACTAATCTATGATGTCCCTCACTTTTGCTCTATTATACTCTTAGATTCTTCCATCTAAATTTTTTTAGACATTTCATTAGTCTTCCCCCTTAAGTCAACAAGTTTTTATATTTATTCTCAAAATATCCTTCTTTAAAAATATAAAAAATTACTCTGGAATCTTTGAGTTTTTGACTAACTAACTCTCATATCCTTGAATTTTGAACTAACCAACTCTCAAGTCCCTTAGTTTCAATAATTATTTTCTGGTCCATCTGTTTTATACTAATTTACTTTGAGGCCCTTATAATTTTACTTAACAAAATTAATTTTATTTATATTAATTATATTTACTAGACCTTAAAAAAATATTTTACTAATTTTAATATATTAATGTTGGTGAATAAAAGAAAATTTTATTATTTATATATATTTTAATGTATCTATTTTTTAAATAAAGATTTAGTTTGATAATTATTTTTGTTTAAATAAAATATATTTTACATATCGTTCGAGATTTTTTTTGTCACTTTTGCCCTGATTGGATGAATAAATTTTATTAGTATTTATTTTTATAATATATATATATATATATATATATATATATATATATATATATATATAATTTTTTTTAAGGATGATGAATATAAATAAATTTTGTTAAATAAAAATATAAGGACCTAAAGTAAGATTTATATAAAATATAAGGACCTAAGAGTAGTTATAATAAAAAGGGCATTTCAGTCTTTTTAGTTAAAATTAATGGTATTAACTCTAATTATCGACTGAAAGACTCTATTGTTATTTTCTTAAAACTTGAGGGGCTTTATAGATCATTTTAAAAAATCGAGAGACCTGAGAATAGATTAGTCTAAAATTTAAGGACTCCAGAGTAATTATCCCTTAATAATATGAGTTCACAATTTATTTGAAAAAAAATTAGTATAATTAATTTTTTATAATAGTAGAATTGTCTTTTTCTTTTTTTTGAATCGAATAGCAGAATTGTTAAACTGTATTAAAATATCAATTTTTGTAAATCAGACCCTAATAATTGCCTAAATCCATAATAAACGAGCGGGTTTGGATCGGGTATCTTCCGAAACCCGAGCTTCTGCTCTCCGCCCGCTTATCCCTTCCCTGCTCTGTAGAACGCGAAGCAGTTTTGAGGCTGCTTGGGTCGGGAAATTTCAGATGAAGTAAAAATCGTGCCTTTGGGATTACCTTGCCTTCTCTTGTCGACGACTCAGAGCTGTTGCGATTGCGGCAAATACCCGAAACTGCTCAGCTTAACCATTCTGGTAAGTATCTCAAAACTCTTAAACCCAAAACTTTTATCTTCAATTCAATGTTTTATCCTAGTAGATTGTGGCCTAGAAAGCTTTACTCACTTACCAGAAGCCCCAGTTCTAGGCCTCAATTTCAGGGTTTCAAAGCTCAAAACTGTAATTCCTATCTCAATGAAGAAGTTAACTCTTGCGTTAAATTCAAATTCCCAATTTCTTTATTGGGTCTAAATTTGATTCCCCAAATTTCTTTTCCGTTAAATAGCCCTAACTTTGTTAAAAACCCTTGCTTTGTGAGAAACTTTTGTACTGGGAATAGTCCTGGAAGTGGGTCTGCTCAGTGGACCGAGGATATACAGTATTTAGATGAGTCTGGTAGTGTGATTTATAGTGGTAAAGGAATAAGGTCAGTTGAACCAGGAGTTGATGATCATGTGTTGGTTGGGGGGTTGAAGAAGCCATTTATGAATGTCAATGCTGTTGCAAAAATTGTTGAAGTTGTTAAGAGGTGGAAATGGGGGCCAGAATTGGAGACCCAATTGGACAAGTTGCAGTTTTTACCAAACATGACCCACATTGTTCAAACTCTGAAAATTGTCAATGACATTGACGCATCGATGAGTTTGTACAAATGGGCCAAGAGGCAATCTTGGTATGTGCCGAACAATGAATGTTACATATTGTTATTTGAAGGGTTGAATCAAAGTAGAGATTTTGATGCAATTCAGTCCTTGTTTGATGAGATGGTTCGAGATTCAAGTAGGGATGGAACATCCTCATTTGATGCGTATAATAGGGTCATTCAATATCTGGCTAAAGGTGAGAAATTGGAGCTTGCATTTTGTTGTTTCAAGAAGGTTCAGGATTCTGGCTGTAAAATTGACACGCAGACATATAATGCACTTATAACCTTGTTTCTGAATAAGGGCTTGCCTTACAAATCTTTTGAGATATATGAAAGCATGGAGGCAGCAAAGTGTTCGTTGGATAGCTCAACGTATGAGTTGATGATACCAAGCTTGGCAAAATCAGGACGTCTTGATCTGGCTTTTAAACTTTTCCAAGAGATGAAAAAAAGGAGTATCCGGCCAAGCTTTGGCGTTTTTTCCTCACTGGTTGATGCAATGGGAAAGGCTGGGAGATTAGACACATCTATGAAGGTTTACATGGAAATTAGAGGTTTTGGTCATCGACCATCTGCAAGTATGTATGTGTCTTTAATTGAATCACATACCAAAGCTGGGAAGTTAGATGCTGCCCTTAGGCTTTGGGATGAGATGAAGAAAGCTGGCTTTAGGCCGAATTATGGGTTGTATACATTGTTTGTTGAATCACATGCGAAGTCAGGGAAGCTTGATGTTGCGATGTCTATCTTTAAAGATATGGAAAAGGCTGGATTTCTCCCTACCCCATCTACCTATTCATGTCTGCTTGAAATGCATGCTGCCTCGGGACAAATAGATTCTGCCATGAAGCTATATAACTCAATGACCAATGCAGGTCTGAGACCAGGTTTGAGTACATACACTTCCCTTCTGACTCTTTTGGCTAGTAAGAAGCTTGTGGATGTGGCTGCCAAAATTTTGCTTGAAATGAAGGCCATGGGATTTTCTGTCGATGTGACTGCAAGTGATGTATTAATGGTGTACATTAAGGATGGTTCTGTTGACCTTGCATTGAGGTGGCTGCGTTTCATGGATTCCTCAGGGGTAAGAACGAATAATTTTATAATCAGGCAGTTGTTTGAGTCCTGCATGAAGAATGGCTTATATGAATCAGCTAAGCCTCTTCTTGAGACCTATGTAAACTCTGCTGCTAAAGTGGATCTTGTACTTTACACATCAATTCTTGCCCATCTTGTCCGATGCCAAGAAGAGCAGAACGAGAGGCATTTGATGTTGATCCTTGGTGCCACTAGACATAAGGCTCATGCATTTATGTGTGGGCTATTCACTGGTCCAGAACAGAGGAAACAACCCGTGCTATCCTTTGTGAGGGAGTTGTTTCAGGGCATTGATTATGAGTTAGAAGAGGGTGCTGCGAGGTACTTTGTTAATGTATTGCTCAATTACCTTGTTCTTATGGGTCAAATAAACCGTGCTCGATGTGTTTGGAAAGTTGCTTATGAGAATAAGCTTTTTCCAAAGGCTATAGTGTTTGATCAGCACATTGCTTGGTCCCTTGACGTTAGAAACTTATCAGTGGGAGCTGCTCTTATAGCAGTTGTGCACACTCTTCATAGGTTCAGAAAGCGCATGTTGTACTATGGCATTATTCCAAGACGCATCAAACTGGTTACTGGACCAACTTTGAAGATTGTGGTTGCTCAGATGTTAAGTTCGGTAGAATCTCCATTTGAGGTTAGCAAAGTCGTTTTGAGAGCTCCGGGGGACTCAATAATGGAGTGGTTTAAGAAACCTATTGTGCAGAAGTTTCTTCTGAATGAGATTCCTTCTAGGGCTGACATTCTCATGCACAAACTAAACATTCTATTTCCTAGTTCTGCTCCTGAAGTTAGATCACTGTCTCCCCCAAAACCACTTGTTTCAGGGAAGGCCATGTAATGTAATCATTTGTGATAGCTGAGATCAGTAAATGCACTAGCAATTCTGGAATGAATTTCAGTTTATTAGTTTCTGAGGCATGGTCCTTAATCCCCATTTTTATTGTTGAGGTTCATGTGAAGAATATGACTTTAACAAGATGTTTATATATTGGATGCTACCTGCTACCATTAAATGAAAAGGTTTCATATAAAGTTTACGTTGAGTCTATGTTCCACTAGTCAATGGTTAACTGCTAGTCTATGTTTTTCTGAACATATTGCTTGGTTTCAAAATCCATCTAGTATTCTCTACAGAGGTTCACAAGACACCTAGGCCAGAAAAGTGTTCCTCAGCATCACAAGATTGATACAGCTACGCATTTTTTTTCCCTAGCTTTGAAGAAATCAATCTCCAACAACTCTTGTCTCATGGTTCCCGACATTATCTAGCAAAACTGTATGTTTTCTTATACCCTTTTTTACAAAGCTTTCTGTTACTTAAAATCTTTATTGTTTTACTGCCTGTTATTGCTTCACTCTTTTTTAAATTTTAGCAATAGTATTCTTTTGAAATTACAGTTGCTTTATTTATTTTTTCATCGTACAATACTTTTATAGGTGCTATTAGATTTGGTAAAAGGGAGAAACCCTTACATTTTGCGTAGATGCAATTTACATGAATTTCATAATTTTTTTTGGTTAGCAGAGATGCTATGGTTTATATTTTTCTTAGAGTTTTTGTCATTTCAGTGTGCAATCTTTCCGATAGTTCTTTCCATATGTGCTTTTGGGTTTGATTTATTGATCTCGTGCTCTTGTGATTCTTATTGAGTTTCGTTTAAATCCAATTTAGAGCATTTGTGTTAAAAAAATTGAATAGTTCTTTTTTACAATGGGTTTTCATTAATGAGTGATGATAGATACAGCGACGGCGAACAACTGCGAGTAATATTTTAATATAGGTATATATCGGTTGTCCTTCTCGTACGTGTACAGTATACGTGTATTTTTAAACATTTAGAGTGGGCAAAATAGTAAATTGACTAGGGATAAAATTAGGGAATTGGGGAAAAAGGAATTGAATCATACGGTAGGGATTAGAGAATAGAATAGAAGAGAATCCCGATATTGTCCTAGAAGAGAGAATAAAAGAGAAAAATCAATTGAAAACAGAAGAGTTTGGCCTGGGCGTTAGAGGAAGTAATTCAAAATTGAAAACTCAAGACTGGAGGAGAGGAAAATGAGGTTGCGGGTAATTGCCATGGAGCAATTGGGAATGGAAAAATGAGGCAGAATTGCAGAAATATTTAGGAGGAGTTCATATGCTGGTATTGTTGTTCAATTGAGTTTAATTGAATTATTGGTGCACAGAGATGGAGAGGGGAAGTGCCTGGGGTTGTCAGCTTCTGCTTCTATTTTGGGGAAAAGGAGGCGGAAGAAACAGGTTAGTGATTTCATTTCAATTTTGTATCCCTAAAAATTAATTACTTTTGATTTTGCCTAATAATCACTACTGCATTTTCTGTTACATATATATTGCTAGTGCGTGCTCCTTTGGTGACCAACCAAATGTAATAGAATATCTGTTATTAGTTTGCTATATATATAACTCATTCCTGTTTCGGGTTGCTAAGTATTGGTGGTCATCTAAATTTGTGGGTTTAATTGAAAGATTAGTGGAAACAAAAAGTATGGTGGTTAACGGTTCGTATAGGAAAGTTCTTTCTTCCTTTAGTTTTTCCTTTTTCTACCTTTGAAGCAACGACATCAATCTGCCTTATTTGCAATAATAGTTAAGTCAGTAAATATCTTGGAAACATAATAAAACGTTGCAATTACATTTGATTTGCAACATAGAAGAAATAAGGAAAACAGATGTTCATTTACATAATTTCATTTGGGTAATAGGATTCCATGTATGGCCTTTAAGTTCGGGTGATGGACACTTTCATATTCAGATTTGTTTTTATCCCTGTTGAATGCGGGTCAAAGTTTGCAAATCTGACTTTCATCTGAAAACTGTTGAAATGGTGTATTATGAGAAAAGTAGACAGCTTATGAAATTTTAAATTTAGTATATTGTGATGTTCTACAAAATTATCGTTTAAATAGCGTATTATATTTAGTCATCTAAGAGGGAAATACCATCACTTAATATTAGCTATTGAATTGTCTTACTTCACTCGTGAATTTCTTTGCATGTGTTCGATGTGGAAACTTGTATTGAGTGTAAAGCATAAAAGTTATTAAATTCATTGTGTGTAGGTAAAACCTGTCTACATTTTTTGTTCCTTTATCTACCCCATGGGCGGATTGCATTTTTATTTCCTGCCCATTGTAAAAGATGTTGTTATTTGTTACTTGATTTTACCTGCAAATTTCATAAGCAAAGCAAGTCACTGGATTAGTTTGTTATTCCATCTGCAGTCTTTGTTTTCCAACATGGATAAACTTCTTGCAGCTTATGGAAAATGTTTCGATTGCATGTTTGATTTTATATTTCTGTGAAATTGTAGTAGAATGTTTTCAATATGGCTTGATCACTTCCAACATAATTGCAATAAACCATGTTTGTTTTTTCGCTTTGACTTTATTGTAAAGTGTTTGCTAGTTGAGTGAGTGTAACATTTAAGGATTTTTAGGTCTGTCTTTTCAGTAAAGATTAGAAATGTTGAAGCATTTTATTTGTGGTGCCTTAGTTTTCATAAATTTTAGATAACATTCATGAGACCATGGAACTGTTTCGTTGATTCTTGCAAGTTGGACTACCAGACTAATTGCAAAATTCGTATTCTCAGGGTTGCAATCTTAGCATTTCATAAAGCACTATCTGACCAATCAAGGGATCCTTTGTTGTAGCTGTATTTTGTCTTGCTGTTCACAATGGCGGGGATATATCAGAAGCAGTAAGCATAGCGAGTATCCCCATGCCGCATGAAGTCATCTTTGATGAATTATTGGAACCTGGGGATCTGGGTTCAATAGCATTGATCAATGAGATTATGGATTTTGCAGCATTTATTCATTGTGCCTTAAATTTGATGACTGATGAATATCATGTCTCTCAAGCGATGACAGAAATATCTTCAAGCCCCCGGTTCAAATCCAGTAAGCACTTAACTCCTTTTGCTCTTGTTTGCAGCCACTGTTTTGGGGATAACTTCCTCAATGTATAGTGATTCATTGGTCCCATATTGATGTGAAATGGTTTTCTTGTTACGATTATATCTAATTGATTGCCACAATCTCTGATGTTATTTTCTTTATTATGCGTAATCCTTTAGTGCGTTAGCATTCTTTTTTGCGAGTAAGGTGCATCCTAACTCTTGTATTTAAGAGCATGCATGATATTCAACTGCGTGGGGAAATGTAGAGAGGGTATTTATCACCAAGCAGGGTATAAGAAAAATTAATTTGTTAACATATTTGATGCTACACCACTTGGAGGTAAAAGAATAGCAAATATCAATTAATTACCAGGTTTTGCATTGAGCATTCTGAACCAGAATATTAAGATAACCGAACAACACAATTCTCATGATATTTCTTTTTTGTATGGAAATATAGATCCTAAGTAGTTAGTGATATGAATTTGCTACAGCTTTAGAGACAAATTATGATAGAATAAAACTCTTCCTTTCATGAACTAGATATCAAATCAAATCTAATACACACAATCGTTAGAGGTATCCACTCTGCAAATGCCTTCGAAAAAGTTTATTCTTTGGACATCAGCTCTACATTTAAGCCTCAACAGTAACAGGTGTTAGGAGCTTCAGATACAATAAAATACATAACAGAGAAATTTTTTTATTAAAAGGCACAGCCAGAGATCAGATAAAATATTTAATTATTAAATTAAATGAAATACGTAACCGCTACAAATTTAAATTATGAAATACTAATCAAAGGTTATTACACATGCAAAAAACTTGAATGCATGTGCTTTAAGTAACTAAATAGACTCTTTTATCATGATTTGCTCTTTGAAGAGTAGTCCAAATATATCTCGTCTTATCATGATTCTTTTCTGTGCGAACAAGAATGAGATAGTATACATAGGAATATATACTTAAAGAATGCCCTCCTTTTTTTTTTAACATAGTTATAAACTCATGCACCCGGATGTAGATGGAGGGATTCGAACTCAGTCCGTTAAGACTCAAGGGCAAAAGTCTTATCACCTCTGTTGTCTTCCAACTACAAAGAATGCCGGTTCTAACCATCACTTCTAACATGAGATGGTATATACATGAATATATACTTAAAGAAAGCTTGTTCTTAGTATCATTTCTGGTTCCTTACTCTAATATCAGCGATGGTACACATTCGGGCTACCAATATTATTATTCTTTGTTAAAGGCTTAATACCGATTTAACATTCTATTTTACTTAAATGGCAGCAGCTAGTAAGATAGTCTATGTTGATTTCTTCTTCATCCAACAATTGGTGAGCAATTTACGATGTTAAAAGGATAAATCAAATTCTCGGGTTCGTTTCACTCACTCCGTGGAAATCATGTCAAAATTGGGCAGAAAACCACACCCCTTGTTCTACCCTGTGTAAATGCCCACGATCCATGCAAACTGCACTAAAATTAGGCAGAAAATCCCACACTCCCTGTGCAAATTCCCACAACTCGTGGAAATCATGTCAAAATTGGGAAGAAAACAAAAGCCATTGCACAATCCATGTAAATTACAGCGACCTAGGGCTGTAAATGAACCAAGCTACTCGCGAACAGCTCGGTGCTCGGCTCGTTAAATGCTCGTTCGAGTTCGTTCGTTAGCTAAACGAGCCGAGCTCAAGCTCAATAATTGAGCTCGTGTAATAAACAAACCGAGCTCGAACATGCTCGCGAACAAACGAACATGTTCGCGAGCTGTATCGTTTATATGTAAACGAGCTCGAGCTCGCGAACAGGCTCGCGAACGAGCTCGAAAAGGCTCACGAACAGCTCGAATAGGCTTATGAACGAGCTTGAGCTCGCGAACAGCTCTTAACAAGCTTTCGAGCTTGAGCTCACAAGCCAAGCTCAAGCGGCTCGAAAATTATCGAGCTCACGAGCCGAGCTCGAACAGGCTAGTGCTCGGCTCGGCCTGTTCGAGCTCGGCTCGGTTCGATTCGTTTACAGCCCTACTGCGACCCATGGGAATTATGCCGAAATCAGGCCGAAAATTCCACACCCTTGTGCATGTTCCCACAACTCGTTGAAATCATGTCAAATTTGGGTAGAAACTCACAGTACTTGCACTACCCCGTCTAAATGCCCACGACCATGCAAATTATGCTAAAATCAAGTAGAAAATCCCACACCCCTTGTGTAAACACCCACAATTCTTAGTGCAGACTATCACAACCCATGAAAATTATGTCAAAATTGGGGAGAAAACCACAGTTGCTGCACGATCCATGTAAATTACCTAGGTTTGTAAACGAGCCATGCCATGCCGAGCCGAGTACTACAAGGCTTAAGCTTGGCTCGTTTACTTTTCGAGCTGCTCTTTTAGTTTTTGAACGAGCTTTTATCGAGCCGGCTCTCAAGTAGCTCGCGAACTGCTCATTTTCTATAAAACCCTAAAAAAGAAAAAGAAAGAAATTGTGGGTGGATAGTTAGATACAAAATATTTTTTAAGCATTAATTAGTCATTATATTATAATGAATATGAAATTTCGAACTAAAAACATTGATTTAATAAATATTTGAGGCAAAAATAAAATTAAACGAGCTTGAAATTTCGGCTCGTTAACGACTTGTTTAGTTATAGAGTCGGCTCTTTTGATTTTTGAATGAGCTTAAATTGAGCCGGCTCATTTGATTTTCAAATGAGCTTAAATCGAGTCGAATTCCGAGTAATTCATGAACAACTCGGCTCATTTACAGTCCTTAATTACCACCACCATGGAAATTACACCAAAATTTGGCTCAAAACCCACACTCCTTGTGCAAACACGCACAACGTGTGGAAATCATGCCACATTGAGGCAGGAAATCCACACCCCTTGTGCAAATAGTTTACTAGAAATAAGGATTCTACAGTACTCAAACTAACAGAATAATAAAATGATACTATTCATATATCTTGAAATCGATAAGATTAATCATAGAAAACTATTTGACGAAAAAAAAAAAATTCACAGAAAACTAATTATCAATGACTCTATATGTGATTCTGTTGAGTGATTCTATGCATTTTTCGTAAATTTAAATATATTAGAGTTACTTAATATAATGTAGAATGTTGCATTTTATGAATTGGGGAATGTGCGATAAGCAAATTTAGGAGCATGTTTATTGATGTATAATTTTGTTTTTTAGGCACCCATTAGGGGCATTCTTTCCTTGCAGTGTGCAGTTTGGCCTCATAAGGCATTTTAAGCAACAACTTGAAAGGATTAAGGAAGATGGAGCTGCCGGAGGCTGCTGCATGAGATTTTCTATACAGGTTTGTTTTGTGTCTTAAGTGACCTTCAAATAAACAGTTGCATCATGAATGCGTTTCTGAATTTGCTCCTGACCCTTTTTGTTGGATTTTTGCTTGTATAAAGAATATCAAAGGATGATCGTATCATTATCACTGGATAGAATTCCTCCATTTTTTAACATTTGGAGCTTTTATTGTATCAGAAACGCCTAACAATATTATTGAATGTGGCCGATTGGAAGAAGGAAAAGCTGTTCTGAGAAAGATTCGATGCTTATATTAGGGACTCAAAACAACATCAGAAAAAGTATTTCCTGGAAAGCAACAAAGAAAACAGCAAGTCCCTATATTGGATAGAGATGAAGCAGAAGAAAAACTACATGGATACTTATGTATTTATGTACTGATATATAATGGAGCAGCACTAGCATCATCGTTAAAAAGCTTGTTTGTCATCTAACACAACCCAAAAATTATTCACTCAATCAACAATTTACCATTCAAATGTATAGATAATTACATATTGTAGTAATTCTATATATGACTGCAAAATTTGTTTGCATTCTGAAATTCAAATGAGAAATTTCATCGAATCCATTTTCACCAAGTCCAAGTCTATTTTTTCCAGTGAGTGCTAGAACTGTTGTCGAGGGTCTTTACAGCCGACCTCAACTTGTTTGGGACTAAGGCTTATTATTGCTGCTGTTGTTGTTGCTGCAGCATGCTAAAACTTTTGATGTTTTATTTCCTGCTTAGTGTGTGCTTTCAAATTAAACCTGTACATCACTTTCATAAGAAATTCAGACTTTCTGGACACAATTCCATTGTACAAAGATTTCTGATGCAATTGCACTGCACATCACCTTCATTAATAATTCATTCATTAACAGGTGGCACTAAATCAAAATGACCCTTTGCCATCATTTAGCATAACACGAGGCAAAAATTGAAAAATGTAACAAAGTTACACCATTCTTTCATTATATGATATCGACCCTTTAAGCAACTCAAGTTACAAGATGTGTGCTCCATTCTGAAAGGCCAGAAACAGATTCATCATTCCAAGTTGACCACCACACCAGTTTCCATGGTTTGCCATTGCAGTTGCAGATCCTGTGTGATGCATCCACTTCGAGTCACCAAAGCAACAATCCGGCAAGTATTTTCAATGCCAGACAAAATTTAAACTTTCAGAATAAACATAAACATAATCAATATACAATCCATCCATTTGAATATCCACTAACTATTACTTCGTTACAACTTTGTGGAAACCCCTCTGTATTGCCGGAACCATTCTCGAACAAAGGAATAGATCCTGTCAGATTTCTCAGATAACTACAATGCAACTGCACTGCATATATTAAATAATTTTGAACATTCAGTAGCAAATCATTTACAGCTAAACTGCACCTCTCATGATCATCAATCTGCAAAATTGCTTTTATATCACTTCAATTTTAAAATAACTAAACTTTTCATTTGCAGTAGAAATTGAGTTTTTCTTAACCAAATAATAAAAATAAAAACAAGAGCAAATCATCTTTCCCAGATTTCCACATGCACATTTCAGCAGAACACAAACTCAACATAATAAATTTTTGTTGACATGCTAATTGCTAACCAATACATACATCTATGTGTAGACAAACTGCACCATCAGAATTTAGTTCTGAAACAGGAGAGTATAAAAGAGAATGCATTCAACCTCAAGAATGGTTCCTGAATCCAAGATCAATACAAATTCATTTAGTAGCAACAAAATCCAGACCAAGCATCTCATGATAACAGAACCAATGGTAACAAAAAGAAAAAGAAAAACTGAAGCCTACCGGATCTTGTATCATAAATCTAATACTCCATTTTCAAAGGTGCAGATGGAATCTGGATTGATGATTCTGAGGAACCATATTGGAGCCAATCCTTTGCACAAACAAGAGCTTCAAGTGTAACAGACCGCAATGAACTCCTATAGTTATCTATCTTTTTACTTCCAGTGTCAAACACGCTTTCAGGAGGAACAGTTGATGTCGGAATTGCCAAAATATCAGCAGCCATCTTGGACAGAGTAGGATACTTTAGTTTGTTCAGTTTCCACCAACCCAAAACATCAAAATCATGCACTCGTGGCAGAAGAGACTCCTCCAGATATTGATCCAATTCTGATTTCAAATGCTGGTTACTTGTTGCAGAGATATATACTTCAAAATCTGAATAGCCATCTCCAATATTAGAAAGGAGATGTAAATCTTGATGGTTCACTTCATAAGGCTGCATTTCTTGGGAAAAACCTTGATGGTGCATCTGTTGAGTCCGTTCTTCCTGATGGTGCATCTCTTGAGCCTGTATTTCCTGGTGGTGCAAGTGCAACTCCTGAGTTTGTACTTCTTCCTGCTGAAACTCTTGAGTTTGCACTTCCTGCTGAAACTCTTGAGTCTGCACTTCCTGCTGCATCTCTTCAGTTTGTACTTCTCCCTGTTGGATACCCACACTTTGTACTTCTTCCTGCTGGATCTCCTGAGTCAGTACATCATGATGATACATCTCCTGAGACTGTACTTGAGGTTGCATCTCTTGATTATGCACTTCTTGATGTTGTATCTCCTGAGTTTGCACTTCTTTAGGCTGCACCTCCTGCATTTGCACTTCTTGAGGCTGCTCCTGCATTTGTACTTCTTGAGGTTGCATCTCCTCCATTTGTACTTCTTGAGGCTGCATCTCCTGTGTTTGTACTTCTTGAGGCTGCATCTCCTGAGTTTGTGGTTCTTGAGGCTGCATCTCCTGAGTTTGTACTTCCTGAGGTTGCATCTCCTCAGTTTGCACTTCCTGAGGTTGCATCTCCTGGGTCTGTACTTCTTCCTGCTGAAACTCTTGAGTCTGCAATTCCTGCTGCATCTCTTCAGTTTGTACTTCTCCCTGTTGCATCTCCTGACTTTGTACTTCTTCCTGCTGGATCTCCTGATCATGCACTTCTTGATGTTGCATCTCCTGATTATGCACTTCTTCAGATTGCATCTCCTGAGTTTGCACTTCTTGAGGTTGCATCTTGTGAGTTTGTACTTCCTGAGGGTGCATATCCTGAGTTTGTACTTCCTGAGGTTGAATCTCATGATCATGCACTTGAGTGTCTACTTCTTGATGGCGCATCTCCTGAGTCTCTAATTCTTGAGTGTGCATCTCCTGATTCTGCACTTCATGCGGGTGCATCTCCTGAGACTGTTCTTCAAGAAGATGTGTCTCATGAGTCTTCGCTTCGTGAGGTTGCATCTCTTGAGACTCCGCTTCTTGATGCTGCAACTCCTGAGTTTTTGCTTCTTGAGAGTGCATCTCTTGTGCCATTGTTTCAGGAGGGTTCATCTCTTGGGTCTGTGGCTCTGCAGATTGTCTCTCAAAAGTTTGCATTTCCTGGGTCTGTGCTTCAGGTGGTTGCACGTTAGGAGTCTCTAAATCTGAAGTTTTAATCTCCTGGCTTTGTGCTTCTGAAGTGTGCATCTCCTGGTCGTGTGCTCCTGAACAATGCATCTCATGGTCATGTGCTCCTGAATTATGCATCTCCTGGCTCTGTGCTCCTGAACTGTGCATCTCCTGTCCATGTGCTTCAGAACTGTGCATATCTTGAGCTACCACTTCAAAATGGCGCACCTCTTGAACCCCTACTTCCGTGTGCATGTCTTGGGCTGTTAGCTCCTGAGCATGGATAACGTCACCAGGTACTGCTTGAGAGTGCACATCTTGAGCGGGTATTTCTTGCACACATGTCTCCTGAGCTAATCCTTGCACATGTGGCTCCGGAGCAGGCATGTCTTGAGTATTCGTCTCCCGTGGAGATACTTCTTGGGCATCTGTATATTGCAACGGTAATTGATAATCAATGTGCATCTCCTGCTCTGATGTTTCCTGCACCGGTAAGTGTTCACTGTGTATCTCTTGTTGTGCTACTTCTTGATGGTGCAACACTTGAGAAGGTTCATCTGGAGATACTTTTTCAGGCTTCACATCTTGAATTGTTGTACCTTGAGTGTGGACTTCTGGAGTTCGTTCATTGACAGACTGCACCAACTGATGGTGTTGGAAGTCTGCTTCCTGGTGATGGGGGCCTACATCCTGAAGCATCTCTGATTGAGGGATGACCATGTCTTCTGCTCCCATAAAAGTTGTAACAGAGAGATTTGGTGCCAGATAGTCTAGAAAGAGCTCATGAATTCCATCATCAACAATCTTGATCCACATACCAGCATCCTCCCCAAAGTTCTTTTGGAAGCTGAACTCAACAAACTTCATTTTAAACCTTGGATCCATGACCACAGCAATTACCAAAATAAGAAAGGAGTCCTTCCAATATTGATCAAACTTCTCTTTCAAAGGTCTAATCAGGTTGCTAACAAAGGGGTCCTGGCTCATGGCAAGACGTGTCAACTCTAACTGCATTTTGGATACTTCATGGTAAAATGCATGGGCTGGTGGATATGTTGGTGAAGTTAAAATGCTAGCGGCATCATATAAAAGCTTCAGGTGAGTGCAGAGTATTTCTGTCTGCTTCCAATCATTCATTGAGGGTTTTATTTTGTAAACAGGGTCAGATTCATCCAATAAATCAAATACTTCCTTTAATTCACAGGCAGCCACCAGCATTTGGTATGTTGTATTCCATTTGGTTGGATCATCAATGACGAGTTCCTTAGTGCTAGGGACTTGAAGTTGTTGCCTAAGTTCTGCAAACTTCTCATCATGTGTTTCAGAGGTTTTTACATACTTCACACTTTCACGAATTCTCCCAATAACTTCCTCCATATATCTGAGTGCATCTTGTGCAAGACGGCTTAAAACACGAGCATAGCAACTCCCCTTCAGTAACTGACAATTGAACAAATGTTGGCTCTTGACAGGCAGGAGGCTTCTCAGATTTCCCATCACACTTTCATTTGAAAAGGATTGATCTAGTGTTAGTGAAAATAACCTACTCTCCAAATGCCAGTCAGACAGACAAGATATAACAGCTTGATTGAAAGCATAATCTGAATCAGGAAAAGGTAACATGACAACACTAAGGATCCGACGTTGTAAATTCCAATCTTCATCAATAAAGTGTCCAGTTAGAAAAGCATAGCCAATATCAAAGTTTGAAGTGCCCAAATCCAATGTAAGGTTGACCCGTCCAGGAATCGCACTGATAATATTCAGAAGGCTTTGCTTTTCTCTCAGATAAATAGCTACACACTCCCCTTGAATGGTGTTGAAGCTTGCCATACTGTACTGGGGTTGAAGAGTCCGAACAAAATCAATAAAAGCAGGATGCTCCACTATATGCAGTGGATATTCATGTTGAATAATCATCTTGGCTATATCTTGGTTACAACGGTCCTGATCAAAAGGAATGACTCCATATGCAGAAGTTGATCGATAGCGTTTTCTCGGTGGATCAGTTTTAGCACCAGGTGTCAATGGGGATGATGAGGCTTCATTCTTCTGACGGCTTACTGGGCAGATACCCAATGCAATGTGCCGCTTGAGGTGGCTGGTTCCTGCTAGCTTTGGGCCAGTTATATAAGCAAATGATTTTTTGCACTGTTTGCAGCACGCCCTCATACATCCAGCACCAACAGTTTCGATAGTAAAGTGTTCCCAGACAATTGACTTCTTTCTCCGACGTCTATTAGGCTGCTCCTCTGAGATGGGTGCTTCATTGTTGTCAGCAGGAGTTACAGGAGTGAGGGCTGTGCTAGGGGTTGAAGGGGAGTCTATGTCCATAGAAGTCATAATCCTAGAACATAAGACAAAATCCAGTTACAGAAAGAGCAAGAATAACAAATAATACATCAACAACAAACAACGATTAATTCAGTCTTGGCAGAATTATTTTGAGTTTAGAGAAAACAAGGGTAAAAATGTACAGCACTAAGAAATGCAACAAGTCCACTAAAACAAAAAATTGTTCAAAGGCACATTACTTGTTTCAAAGGTAAACTTAGTCAAAGCTTAACAAAGCAAAAGAAATAAATGTTAAATGCATCATTAACACATAGTTTCTACAATAGAATAATAGAAACTGCATACAATACACTCCAAAACAAATTTGAACTTTGAGCAAAGGGAAATAATATTATAATACGTGCATCATTAGCGCATGGTTTACATGCAAGAATAGTACCATAGTAGGACTGAATTGAATGACCCTATTATATGCATCAAATGAGGAAGTTCCAAGGACTGAATAGCATCAAAATTTCTACTTTGATTCAACCCTTCAAATAACAACATATAACATTCATTGTTCGGCGCATACCAAGATTGCCTCTTGGCCCATTTGTACAAACTCATCAATGCGTCAAAGTCATTGACAATTTTCAGAGTTTGAACAATGTGGATCATGTCTGGCAAAAACTGCAACTTATCCAAATGGGTATCCAACTCTGGCCCCAATTTCCACCTCTTAACAACTTCAACAATTTTTGCAACAGCACTGACATTCATAAATGGCTTCTTCAACCCCCCAACCAACACATGATCATCAACTCCTGGTTCAACTGACCTTATTCCTTTACCACTATAAATCACACTACTAAACTCATCTAAATACTGTATATCCTCAGTCCACTGAACAGACCCCACTTCCAGGACTATTCCCAATACAAAAGTTTCTCACAAAGCAAGGGTATTTAACAAAGTTAGGGCTATTTAAGGGGTAAGAAATTTGGGGAATCAAATCCAGACCCAATAAAGAAATCAGGAATTTGAATATAACGCAAGAGTTAAATTCTTCATTGATATAGGAATTACAGTTTTGAGCTTTGGAGATACTTACCAGAATGGTTAAGCTGAGCAGTTTTGGGTATTTTCCACAAGCTCTGAGTCGTTGACAAGAGAAGGCAAGGTAATCCCAAAGGGGAAATTTCCCAAATTAGTAGGAACTGGATACAATACACACCACAAATATACTTGAACTTTGAGCAAAGGGTAACTTTGCAGATCAGTAAATGAAATTCAGAACATTTTATGCACCTTGTAGTCTTTATACAGGGTAGAGTACATTATTGCAGTGAAAAAAAAAAAACAGCATCGAATTCCACTGTGAATATAATCCTAAACAACTGAGAATGACAAACCACAATGTTTAAAGCAACCAAACTGAAGTGCTTAAAATCTAAGATTGAACTAAATTATAGACAATTAATCGCATAGACCAAAACTGCAAAGCATTTAATGGTGTTTTGAGATAATTCCTAGGTTTAAAATGTTGGTCTGGGCTGAAAAAGGATTACAAAGGAATCAAAATCGCCTTAAATCAGGTAAATAGCAAAGGAACAAGACACAAAATTTTCACATTGAAATCAATTCTTCGAATAAGTCAACAGTTTCTACACTATATTACTCCATCGAAAGCTCCCCAATACAGATGACTGAATTTACATGTAAATTATCAAAATGTTTCTGACACTGAAGGCATAAAGCAGCTGTATAACTACAGATATACACTCACTTTGTTATAGTTATTGACATCTAAATATATTATCAAATGCCCTCAACAGACAGAAAAAATACCCGAGAACTTCATAAAAATGCAGCTAAGAAATGCAAGAGAATGATAAAAACCCAGAAACAAAAAACGTAACACAATCAAGAACAAAAAAGAGAGCGCAGTCACAAATCGAAAATCACAAGAAACGCACAAAAACAAAACATGTATGCGAAATCATATTAGAGAAGTGGAAAATTAAAAGCGATAAACTGTACCTGGATTAACAGATCTGTAGTGAAGTGAATAAAAAAACTATAATCTGCCCGCGAGATTATAATTTTCGAAAAAAGAAATCGAATTCCTGAAGCAGAGAAACGGTGAAGCTAATGGGCTAGCTTCAGATCATATGATAGCTTGAATCTCAACTCAAGTCTTGAGCTTTGAAATTAAATTCTCTAGTTGGACCTAAAAAGCTATGGCTAGGGCTAAAGAATTTCGAGGCCTTATTTGGGGAAAAGAAAATTTGCAGGGGATTAGAAAACTATTAAAAAACAAGTACTAAATACAATTAAAAAAAAAAGCTTGGAGTCGCAGATGGACGTGAGGTCCATCGAGAATAATGTGCATGTACCGACATCATGGATAGATGGACCATTAGCCTTCATCATAACGGTCCGTTAGAAAGCCCACCTAACAACCATTCAATCTTGACCATTGATCCATTTGTACGACGGTCCACTTTTCACGACACGTGGCAAATGGAGCATGGTGAAACTACATCGACAAATTTACTTATCTTATCATTATATAATATGAATAATTTTTTTTTTTAAAAGGCTAATTCTATTAGTCCTGTTAGATTATTTCGAAACAAATAGCATTTTTATTTTTTATTTTTTTACTTGAATGGTAGATATATATTGAATCTTGAAATCAATTTCAGCAGTCTACAGTTTATAAAGTTTGACTCTGTATTGTAAATTAAACATAAAATAATTGAGACCCTTAAATTTACAGTCATATAAAATTTATAATACATAGTTGATTTCTATGAATTGCAACATATTAAAATTGATCTCGGGACTCAGTATAAACAATTTACTGTTCGAGTAAAAAAAAAAATAAAAAAAATTCAAAATGCTTCATGTCTCAAAGTTCTCGATCGACCGAGAACTGTAAAATTGCGCCCTTTTTAATATCTTTGAAATTCATGCGTATTCTTTTTTTTACCAAATGATATATGAAAAATTATAGTAAAGATCATATTTCATAACTAAAATAAAATAAGTAGGATGATCAAAAATATATTTTGATTGGTGATATACATGTGTTATTAATTAGACAAAATATCTTGGAAAAAAAAAATTAGACAAAATATGACAATTAAGTTTTGAAACTTACTGATATTTTATTAAAGTAAAATTATAAAAATTTACATTTGATTAGTTGCTCTATTGATATATTTAAAATTTCATTGAACTCTATGTTAAAAAAAAGAAAATTCCACTGAATTCTTCTGAGATATAATTTATAATATAAATTGAAATTTTATAAACTGTGATTTACTGTTTTTAATCTTGGAGATTCAATGTAAATAATTCAACGGCCAATTTAAAAAAATAAAAACTGAGAAATCTCTACTTCCAAACACACTTATTTTTAAAAAGAACATAGTAGTTAAATTTGCTTAATTCCTTTTATAAAAAAAACGTTATATACTACAAGAAATATATGAATTAAGTACCATTTATTCTATGAGAAATTGAAAAATGTCCCTAAATAGTTGAACTCAAAGTAAATGAAAATATAAATTTCAACTCAACCACATAATTATTTAATTCATCTTATAAATATATATACAGGACAATCTCACAAATTTGAGATCTCTATGCGAAGTATTAAAATTGGGCGTTGGGCTCTATAAAGATTATGATATGTATGATTAAAATGAATAAAAAACATGTATTCGAATACCAGCTCGGTGGAAAATGCTTGTTAAAACAATTTATGTGCCTGGGTTCAACAAATAAAATGTCAATTTTGAACTATAAAATTTTGTTTACTGTTTAATTTGAAGAGAAAAGCTAGAAAATAAATTATCAGTACATGAGAATTTAAATGGATAAGTGACTGATTTATTGCCATCAATAGGTGGATGGAATAATGTGTTTGATATCGATCTCCCATATTAATTGTTACAACAAAGGAAAAGGGAATTCATGATAATAATTATTAAAGAAAGAATTTTTATTCAGAGAATGACAAAAATTTATTTCTTATGGGCTGGCTGGGGCCCTGTGCAGCCGAATTGCACACCCTCAAAGTCGACCCGAAATATATATATATATACTAAATTTAGAAGTATTTTTTGGCAACCTCTTCAAGGCAAGAAGCAAACTCCTTAGGATGTGAAAATATTGGCATATGACCAGCATCAAATATTACCATAACTTCATCTGGCGGATTCTTTTCGATCATCCATTTTTGAAGAAGGTCCTTGTCGGAGATTTTATCTTCACCGCAAATAATAAAAATTCTACTAACTGATCTATATTTTTCTTTAGTGAATACTATTTTTTTTTTGGCATCTTCAACATTGTCAGGAGGATGAGGTCTTAATAACATTCTTGCAAGCATTAAATCCTTTTAAAAAAGAAAAATAAAATTGATGAAATACAAGAAAATTAATTTAAATTGGAAAATAATAGTAATTAAATTAATATTCTTACTTCAGGTGGTGACAGTTGATACATTGCAACTGTAATATTAGGCCCCAATGAGATAGAAGTTGGAGGGTTGTTTGGTCCATTGTCGAACATAAATTGTGTGTCCATCAAATCCATTATTTCCTGGCGCTGCACAAGTTTTTCCAAGTGAAGATTACAAAATCCCAATTAATTGCATTTAAGAAGGAATTAAAGTAAACTACATTATAATTTAAAGATTATGAACATTTTTTTTTTTTACTAATTTTTTAGAGTAGTTTTGAGTGTTTTGATCTGTCAAAACATTTTCGATGATGTAGCTTTTTTGTAAAATGCTAACCTCTAAATCTTATCTTTTTGTAAATGACCATTACAAATAACTGCCAACTATTCAAATAATCTAAACACTACTCAAACAGTTAAATCTACCGATATCTTAAGAAACATACCCTTTCGCTTGTAGTGATGTAAGTAAGATCAGGACCAGGCAGGGGTGTGCAGGTTCAGTTCGGTTAACCGAACCGAAAATCAGTTTTTGGTTCAAAACCGAATATAAATTTTATAAACCAAAAACTGAACCGAAAATTAGGTTAACCGATTGTTCGGTTTTTGGTTCGGATTCGGTTTTAACCAAATTTTGTGTGTAAAATGAAAATCGGTTCATACTATATTACGAACCGAAAATTTGGTTTATGAATTTTAGGAACCGAAAACCGAACCAAAAATTCGGTTAAGCAATTATTCGGTTCGGTTCCTGTTCGATTTCGATTTGCGGTTCGGTTTTGCCCACCCCTAGGACCAGGCATAAGAGCAGAAGCAGAAATTTTCTTAGGAAACATTTCCATGGCAATAGATGCACCAAGTCCACCATGACTGTGACCTACCAGAATCACCCTCTCTTCTTGTGGCAAAGACATCATGAATTCAATCAACGGTTGAAAATAGTCTGATATTGATTGAATCTCATTGACTTGCCTAGGATGAATACCAGAAGCAACCATGTCTAGAGCTGTAACTTTATGACCAGATGATTTTAGAAGAGAAGCTACTTTGTACCAAGACCAAGCTCCATGGCAAGCTCCATGTATTAACACAAAATGCCTCTACAACTTCTTCTTCTCCTCTTCCATTTCTGTGTTTGGAGAAATTATGGAGAGAGTAAAAACAATATTTTGATGATCATGGGGAGATATAATTTTGTGGCTTAAAAATAAGTGTTTTAAGGGATAAGACCCCACATCAAAGAAATATTTGTTTGTACTTTATGTTTGGATTTATCAAGTTATTGATGCGTGAAGAAAAAGTTGGAAATTTGGTGTGTTAATTGATCAACTTTAAGCATAATTATCTAACGGATAAATTGCGTTTTGAATAACTTGAAAGGTGTCAACGTATTCTACGCAATGAAAGCTTTCCAACGATATGCTATATGCTCAAAACGGATTTAAGGTGAATGAGAAATTGAATCTCAAAGTATGCTTGGGACAATGTTCAAATGGATTGTAAAATAACTTATCCCACATTGGAAAATTAATGGGATAGTTGGGTAGTTTATATTGAAAGACCAACTTATTAGGTGTAACAATATAAACTATAGTTATACTTCCTCGCGCACGGAGGCGCGCAGGGGGGGTGCAAATCCCAGATCCGGTCCAATAAATTTCATGGCGTACCCGCACGTCGTACGCGTCGCGAATACCGGACCGATTGGGCTTACTGCGGGCCCGACCCATTTTTACTTATGTCCACGTTTTACAGTCCTAATTCAAAACGAATTAGCTGTGTGTGCAGTGTTTTAATTCAATCCGAATTAAAACTTTATCTCCTTATCCGTTCGTTACTTCTTGTAATCAGATTAAAAAACTGAATCCGAATCCAATTAAAACGCAGCCAAACTCCATCTTATCTTCCTACTGACTGCTTATAAATGCGTCTGCTGTCCTCTAATTTTTGAAACCTTTTGCAATTTCATTTTCTACAAGGCAGCTTACGTTTTTCTCAAAACAGTTCCGAATTTCTCACCACAACAAATTCGAAATTCGTTTTCCTTCTTCCTTTCGTTGG
>CATIWJ010285749.1:0-14918 GCA_949640765.1 Croton laevigatus | reverse complement strand
TTTTTTAATCTGTGAAGTCAATGGACAAAGTGGTTGCTTAACTACAATTGTTTTATTTTTTTGAAGTTGTTCATTAAGAAAATGATAAAGAAATGAATGGTTCATAGTATTTGCTTTTAATATTATTTATGAATTTTTTTTGTCATATTTTTTATTTATTTTTGTTTTTAATTAAATTACTAGAGATAGTCACGTAGCCAGGATTTGGGCCCCTATCCGCCAAATTCCTGGCTACGCCACTGAGTATACCAAATCAAAGCTCTCAACGTGAGAATTCATAATATGACTTTATTTTCGACATTCGATCACCAAAAAACCTCAAAAAATACAATTGAAAAATCTGAGTTTTAGAGAGAAAACGTCGCTGGAACTTTGACTGGCGTGTATGGGCTACTCCGGCAACCGATGAAGGCGCGGTAGGTGGTGTTGGAATCATCTCAAAACTAGCTTTTTAGCAGTGTGGTGCGTGTTGGCAGCGAAGAAATACAAGGTTAATAAAAACACAATACTAAAAATATAATATAAAAATAAATTTATAAATTATAATGTTAATAAAAATACATTATAAATAAGGTTAATAAAAAATGCATGAAAGTTTTGAAGTCTGATTGATCCTGACCGTGGCTTAACATTGGCCTTTATATAAGCGATGAAGCCCCGAATTTCTCATGTCCAATAGGATTCTTTGGGCTCTTTAAATCTTTGAGCCCAAGCGTTCACTGGATTGTTTCGATCCAACAGCCCAGCTTGACGAGGTGACTTAGGCTAGGTTGGGGGGTTGAGGTCGGTAAGGCAACATCTTTTTCTGTTAGGTGAGAGTGACCTCCCTCCTAGACTAAATAAGGGTGACCTTACCTAGCATCCAGATGAGACATCCCTACCCTTTGCTAGGTTTCGGACTTAGTGGAGGCTTACAAATATCCTCCTCAATCCAAGTCATTTCATGTCTTGGTCTATCTAGTCAGAGGTCATCACCGATCAATTTAAGTAACAACCCCCTCCCTCATTTTACATTCATAATTAGAACAATGTTTGCTTTAGGTTTCGAAATATTTTGCTTATGCAACATTTTGGTACCCTTGGTCATTTACTCCCCTACCCTTTGCTCGGTGGGTAAGTTGTCAAGGGTACGCTAGTAATTAGAGGTCATAACTGCACCTAAAAACCTGCACTCCTTTTTTCCAATAAAAGGGGGCGCTTCCATCTGTCTTTCTTGTCTTGGTTTTCAAATCCTTTAGTGACCTTCCTTCTTTCCTTTTGGTGAAACAGTTTTAATGACCTCTTACCCTAATTCAGGTACTTCCTCTATTGCTTTTGCTTTATAATTTTATCATGTCTATCTTAGATTCTTCAAATTCTTTCACCAAAAGAGTTTGAACTTCAATTTCATTTCATTAGCAATCTTTTTAGTCATAAATTGTTATTTTTCAACCTTGAACAGGGACTAAAATATAATTTTTTTCAAACGACATTTCATCTTTAACCTACCTCCAGAACTAAATTGAAAATTTTCAATTCACATCAATTTTAGGGGTGAGCAAAAGTTGACTGAAACCGAGAAACCGCATCAAACCGAACCAAGCAAAAAATGCGGTTAACCAGTTGGTTGGTTCGGTTTACGATTTTATAATAAGGGAAAATGAAATGGTCAGTTTGGTTTATGATTTTGAGAGTCTCAAAACCAAACCGATCCTTTCCATTTTATTTAATATAAATACAAATTTTTAAAACCCTAAATTCCTTTTCAACCTGCTCTTCTGCCTCCTTCCTTTCTTTTTCCTATTTCTAGGTTTATGATGTATTTGCTTGATTTTAGCAACTAATTTGTAATTTTCTTTTATTTCGAAAAAAAATTGTAATTTTTTTTTAATTTATTTCTTTTCTGTTTATGAAAAATCATTTCGTTGATTAGTTTTTCTGTAATTTTCTTTCTGATAATTGATTTGTAATTTTCTTTTAATTTATAGGCATAGTTTTGTTTTTTGTTTTTTTGCTATGTTAATTGATTGGTGTAGTATGATGGTTAATGAGCAATTTTGCATTTCAAATGTGTAGTAACTAAGAAACATGAATGAAATAACAATTCTTTAAGAAAGAAAGATTTGTTTTATGCATTTTGTACGTGATCAGTTTTAAAATCGAACCGAGGCAAATCGAACCAAAATTATCGGTTCGGTTGTATTTCAGTTTTTAGGGGTGTCGGCTTGGTCTTCGGTTAGGGAAAAATCTAGTTCAGTTTTTATCAATTTGAGTGATTCGGTTTGGTTTGGTTTGGTTGGTCGAATTGAATTTGCTCAGCCTACTCAATTTTCATTTTCGTAATTCCTCCGTGTGAGGTGGTTCGATTTTCCTACGGATATTTTTTTTTCAAGTTTTTATTTTAATTTTTTAACATAAAATATAAATTTTCATTAAAAATACAAAAAACAAGTCATCACAAACTCAAATCGCACCACCATCGTCCCACATCTACCATGACCAACTAAGACTACCAGTCAACTGGTCTTGGACTAGTAAACAACAGAAAGGCTAGATTCGTTAAAAACGGTTGCCAAAGAAGGAAAACAAACTGAGTCACAATATTAGATGAACTGATTGGGTTGGTGGTCAAATGGTTCATCACAAATAAGACCATATTCAGATTTCTCATGACGAGAGTTTTGATTTAGTATAGTTATTTGCTCTATTCACTACCAAAAATGAAAATTGAGTTTTGGGTACAAATTTTCAGTTTAGTCGTAACTGGAGGTTAAAGATGAAATGATATTTAAAAAAGTTATATTTTGGTCCCTATTAGAGGTTGAAGAATTACAGTATATGGTCAAAATGACTGTCGATGAAAGAAAATTGAAGTTCAAACCATTTCTGATTATAAATTGAAGTTCAGATGCTTTTTATGAACATAAGCCAAAGTTCAGGAATTGTAGACGAAAATTACCATTTATTCACATATCTGAATTGTGTAAGTATTTATGAACCAAATGTGACAATGTTTTTTTATATATATATAATATAAGCAATTATTTTTCTTTTCCGTTTTTGGAAAGGACCCATGCCTCTAAACACTATTGGATTCCTTTGCTTTTCAATCATTTTACTTTTCTTGGTTGGAGACCATATTCTTTACTGGGAGAGAGGGGTAATGACCTACTGATGTGTAGGGGTAACATAGTAAATTGGGTTGGAGTGGCTCTATCATTTTTTTAGTTCCAAAAAGAACGACGGTTTGCGGTGGCAAGTGCGGTGGGTGCTTCTTCCCATTCCAATTTCCTTTGTTTTATTCCTTTGTTGTTTTTTCAAACAAATAGTGTCTATCTATTATTTCCTCCATTTTTAAAATCTTCGTTGAAGAGCTTATCCAAATAATCAAATAATAATTTTTTACTATATATAAATATTTTACTTCTATTTAAATATTATTATTTTCCTCTTACGTCATGTAATGTTCAATAATCATTTATATCTGTTCTTTTAGTAAGCTCTGTTTCCAAATAAATAGAGAAAATTATTATTTTGGTCCCTAAGGGTTGACTAAAATTATAATTTAGTCATTAAATTTAATAAATAATTCTTTCGTTCCTACACTCTGGCTCTTATTAATAATTGATGTCTCAGGGGCTAAACCTAAATACTAACTTGAGCTGTGGTCCACCTTGAGCTAACCAAATGGGTGATTCCTTAAGGGATGATTATGAAAGCAAGAGAAAGAAAGTGTAATGCCGTAGTAACCATTCTGATGCTTAAATCAAATATGAGATCGTTTGATATTTTTAGAAAGGGATTAGAAAGAGTAGAAAGATTACCATAAATAGTGAATCGTTGAGGTATTTATAGTAGAGAGACTTCCTAGTGGTTGCTTGCATGCCAACGCGCCAGAATGGTAGTGGCAGTGTCCAATCCGGAGCCCATACTAGAGGTACGGGCTGTCAGAGTAGAGTATGGGTTGTCTAACCGGTTAACCATACCGCAGGTAATAATTACTAAGAGTATGGCCTGAGTTGACCGGAGAACGATCCTTGTATCTTATAGACATCGGCTTATATGCCTACGGTGCCAAACATCCCATGTTGACCCTGTGGGTCCTTGATTGTCTAATCTAGGATAAGATGATGTTGATCTTGAGCCTTGGCCGATCCCTTATAAAGCCTTTATAGTCTTGTGATTCGTCTAGTGTTGACCTCTATGAGGACGATGTCATCAATAATTTAGTCATTCTATCTAATTTTAAGGTATATTTTGAATATATTTATTTAATAATATTATTATTTTTGAATTTTGAATATTTTTTATAATTTTATTCTTTAATTTTAGATAATATTACTAAAAAAGTTGACATAACGATTAAATAGATATAGCCAAACAATAGGAATGAAATAGTTATTTTGCCAAAAATGAGTAATTAAATAGAAATATTGACCAAATTTCAAAAAATTAAATAATATTTTTTCCAAATAAATAGCTTAATCAAGCAAAATAATAATGATAATTTGTAAAAGATTTCTTAGCAATTTTGAACCTTTTATTTACATCAAACCAGCTCAAATGAAAATATAATATGGTTTTCAACTTCATAAAATTGATTCTAATATTTTATTTATGTTAGAATTGATATTACTCAAATTTTCGGTGTCTTTTATAAATTTGTTTTCGTGTATAAAAATAATTGATACATCTTAACTTACAAATATAGATACTCTAATAGCAAGTAATCTAATAGAGAACGAGACATCTCTTTTTTCTTTTTTTTTTGACAAAGTTACACGGAAGATGAGATGAGTGTCGAATTTGGAACCTCATAATTCAGGATGTAATTTCTTATCACTTAATTAGCGGTACTCGATTCCCAAATAAGACATCTCTCAACCGCGTGTGGAAATGGAAGTAACAAATTTAATTTCTAGGTTTTGCTTTTGGCTTCAGAAGAAAGGTCTGCCTATGAAATATAAATGAGATGGTGGTAAGAGATTATATTCCATCCAATTAATTTTAAAACAAGGTATTGTCATTACTAAAGTTCCAAACCGAATCCTTACTAGAAAAAGCATTACAAAGTGGATGAACCAATCGTGTTCACTCGTCAGACAGGAGTTGAAATATGATAAGTTAAATGGCTAGGATTAAAAAACAAATAGTAATTTGGGCGGTGAGAAATTGATAAATAAAGGAGAGTTGAAAATGAATAGATGTATTCTCGAAAAAGAAAATGTGCCCCCTGCCGTCTAACCCACTTAATAGAGATAAACAATAATAAAAAAAGATAAGTTCACCCTTACCTAAAAGGTAACACGATGGTACACAAAGATAAGGATGGTAAACATTACTAAGTTTTGAATGTACCCATCTTTACTCTCTCTTACTGTTCCATTAATTACCCCTCTCTCACCTCATCCAAACAGAGGTAGTATCTTGGAATCCGAAATAACTGTACCAAAATTCAAAGTTATTCTTACTCAAAATTTATTTTATAAATATTATTATATTATCTCTACATCTTCACCACAACAATTATAAACCAGATTGATGGGTACCCTTTCTAATTTAGAGGAGTTTAACTGAGAGTTGAAATTTGCTAACTCTAGGGAGAAAGTATTTGATATCTTTGATTTCATCTTATCATTTGATTGAAATTGCTATCCAATTATTATTGATTGGTTGCCACTTTGGGTGATAAAGTGTTTGATCTAATGAAAAAGCCATTTAAATTCTCATACTCTGCGTATATTAATACTATTTTTTTTAAGAATATATATTAATCCCTTTTTGAGATGATTGATTTCAATATCTTTTTTATGAAATAAACCTTAATTTTTATTTACTGTGCCAAATCAATAAACAAAAGATCAGAGACGTAGCTAGGGGGTGGCCGGTGGTAGCTATGACCCATACAAGATTTTAAGAAAAAAAATATTTATAAGAGAAACAAAAGATAACGTTGATTAATTGCTAGGGTGGTTAATAATGTTGGCTTACTTGTTTCTAACACTTGAGAGGACCTTAATTTGAAACATCAGTATGCCCAATTGTTCAATTTATTTTTTTATTTCCTTTTTCTTTCTCTTAAATTATAAAAAAAATACCAATTTAAAAATACATTACTCTTGGCCCTAAAAAATATATTTCTAGTTCTGCTCCCCCAAAAAAATTATTTATAAAGGAAGGGTAGATCACTCAAACTCGCTACAATAGAATGATTCAAAGACAAACCTATCTTAGTTAACTTATGAGTAATCCGATTACTCTTCTTAAAAACATGCATGATATCATTGAAATTAAAGAAAGATAGTAGCTCAAGGAAATTGAAAAGCGGAGTTAAAACTAAAATTTATGAATTCATATATAAATGAATTTGATGTATTTAAAATGAGTAATTTAAATTTCAAATTAAATTTTTTTTCCCTTTCAAAACAAGAAATAGTGGATTTTAGAAATGAATTCATATTAGTTTTTCTTTTTTTAACTTGTATGCATATTGGTTAAAAACTAAAAATAAAGGTAAAATTTAATTAAGTAATTCTTATAAACCTATTTGCTATTAGCAATTTAGAAAAATAATGAGTATGAGTGTCAACTTAAATTCTTATTAATCGAAATAGATTATAAGTGATTCAAGAACATTTTTATAATAAAGTTACAACATTAATCACTTATTTATTTTGAAACTTCCAAGCAAAAGTGAAGAGATTAAACCTTCATTAATGATAATGATTTGATAAAGCAAAAGTTGGGACGATAATGGAGTGTAATTGATAGCAATGGTTGGTTTTGCACGTGGGAAGCAAATATTCTGCTCCTCCATAATTTAGACGCAGAGCCCTAAAACACGGTGGTGATGGTGGACCACCCTAACGGTCGTCCAAGGCATCAACTACCCCGTCAACAAGCTCTGTCCAATTTAATTATCAAATTGTTGATATAATTTTAATAAAATGAGAAATAAAAGCATTATACTTGTTAGTATTCAATGAGAATTGCTCAAGGATACTTGAGTTTTTAAGAAAATTTTATTGAGTTTAGGTTCATAGATGAACTAATAAGCTTACAAATAATTTGGGGGCTCGGGTCACTAGCTAAATACTTGTTTGAGTTCGTTTGTTTTGTCAAACAAGCCGAGCTTGAGCTCAATCGAGTTCGTTTATAAAACAAGCTAAGCTCGAGCTTGTGAATTATTTTACAAACTGTTTCATTTAAGTGTTTACAAAATTAAAATTTCCCTTTAGCTTCGTTTTATTATTTAGAGACCAATTTGTTACGGTTGATATCAACTTAAATCTAATTGTTTTATATTGTGCATCTTGGATTGGAAAGTGATTTCGAATAACAAAACATAAACCATCATCATTTAGATCAAGGTTGCATCACATTTTATTTTTCAGAAATTCTCAGTAACATTAATCCAATGCTAATGATTGGCAGGTTGGTAAAGCTAACTTACCAAGATGAAAATTGAAAATCCAATGCTGAAAGAGGTTCAGGCCCATGGGAATTTAAAACCTTAGGGCCTTAAAGCTCTTTTTTTTTTTTTAATTTAACATAAACGACTTACTATAATTACATAGATATTAAAAAAAAGCCACTTAAAAAACTAGCATACTAGGTTATATAAATTGTTCTCAAACTAGTCGCTTTTTAACATTTACATGCTAAACTACTTATAAATAAATGATAAACAGAACATAAACATTTTATAAATATAATATTGTAATTAATATTTTTAAGATGAAATTAAAAAGCATAAAATTAGTGTAAGTGAAAGTCAAATGAAATAAACAAAAAATAAACATTTCGTAACTATAATATTGAAATTAAAATTTTTAAGATATTCAAAATTCAACTAATAGAGATTATTTCCACTACAACTTGATAACTTGATAGATACATAGAAGTTGGAGAGTATTTAAAAATTACATAACCTAAATAAAATTTAAATAAAGCATAAACCATTTATAAATAAGTAATAAACAATTTATAAACAAAAAAACAAACTAAACTACACCCAATCAGAAAGATCACAATCAAATATGAAAAGGAAACTTGATGTAAAATCTGAGATGTGAAGAGAACAAGTTTGCAAAATCAAAATCAGATTCATTACATTTTCTAAGAAAATCAAAATTACTTCCAATTCTTATAATATTGATAGCAAAGGGAGAACTTTTCAAAGCATTCTTATGATGTGTATTATCAATAGAATGAACACTTGAATAGGACTTGATAGTAGGTAATGCTATAAAAGGACTGGATTTGGTCATAGCCACATAGTAGTACAAAAAATAAATAAATAAAACATAAATATTTTATAAATATAATATTGTAATGAATTGTAATAAAATTTGTGAAATATTCATATTCAATTAATTGAGAGATTTTTTTTTTTTTTGGCAGAAACATATCATTGCAGAAAAAATACCAAACAAGAATCAATTCCCTCCCAAAGTAGGCAAAATTACGAATTTGCAAAAGGAACCATCGTGGATAGTCATCTATCTAAAAAGTTCGAGAAGCAATAAGACTCCTTGCAGCAAAATAATTATGGAACAAAATGTGCCATATCCAAGAGAAACACCAAAATATGAACAATAAACAAAAATATAAACAATGTATAAACTAAACATAAGCAATGTATAAACAGTTTATAATCAAAAATCTGGAAATACACATATTTTTGAGAAAGAGGTCGGACTTTATTACATTTTCTTAAATATTACACTCTCCATTATCCAAATTTGGAGCATTTGTTTATTTTTTTTGTTTATAATTTGTTTCTACCACTTTTTTTTAAAGAATCGTTTCTACCACTATTTATTAACTTATTTATCAATTACTGGTTTTTTGGAACCAGCAGAGGTAGCATTGGTGGACCCATATGGTGTCCTATAGAGGCACGTGCCACTGCATTTTTTAAAAGAAAAAAATTAAGTTCTTTAACCCTCTCTCTTCACCCATCATCTCCCATCTCCCACCCACCCCACCACGATCCACCACCAGCCAGCCGCCACCGACCAACATCCAGGCCTCCACCAGCCACCGCTAACGCCACCAACTGACCAAGAACAATCCAAAGTCCATTTTTTTAATTTAATTAATTTTAATTTATTTTGTATTTTGATTTTCCTTATTAGTCTATCAATCAGACTAAAATGATCATGATTTAGTAGTTGGTAATGTTTGTTTAATGAATGCTGATGTTCACAATTTTGCTATTTTGTTTTTTTTCTTTAATCTTAATGTTTGATTGTTGTGTCAATTAATGGAATTGCTAGAATTAAGATTCAAGGCAGCATTTGAATTAGGTAATATAGAAGTTCTTAGAATTATGAATTATATAATTGTTGTTATCTTTTTGGCACATTTGATGATTGGGATATTTGGGATTACAAATAGCTTAAATGTGGTTTTGCAAAAGCATGATTGGGATATTTGAGATTACAAATAGCTTAAATGTCGCTTTGCAAAAGTATGATCAAGATATTGTTAATGCAATGGCAATGGTTAATGTAACCAAATCTAGTTTACAAAACATGAGAGACCAAGGATGGGATAACCTCATCGAGAAAGTCACTTCATTTATGGCTAAATATGACCTTAATGTTCCAGATATGGAGGCAAGATATGAAGCTCCCAGAAGAAGGATGTATCGAGGAAATAATCATCGAGTGACTAATCTTCATCATCTTCGAGTTGAAGTATTCCTAAGTGTTCTTGATCAACAATTGTTAAAACTTGAAAATCGATTTCCTGAGGTAAGTAAGGAACTACTTGTCTGTATGTCTTATTTTAGTCATGTTAATCGATTTTCATCTTTTGACAAAATAAAATTGGTTCAACTTGCTAAATTTTATCCAAATGAATTTTCAAGTTCTAATTTGTTATTTTTTGAGCATGAACTTCAGAATTACATCATTGATGTCTAAAGAGATGAGAGATTTTCGAATTTGAAGAACCTAAATAAGCTTTCCTTGAAAATGGTTGAAACAAGCAAGTCTGTAAGTCATGCTAAAGTTTACTCACTATTAAAGTTGGTTTTGCTTCTTTCTGTGGCAACGACAAGTGTTGAGAGAGTATTCTCTAGAATGAATCATGTGAAAGATAAATTGCGTAATAGTATAGGTGATCAAATGTTGAATGATTGTTTAATTACATTTCTGGAGAGAGATTTGTTTGTAAAAGTTAGCATGGATGATATTGTAAATCGATGCCAAAAACATGAAAACTCATCGAGAACAAGTGTAATTTGAATATTTATGAGTTTAATTAAATTTTGTAAGACATTTTGTTTATCCATGCAGTTTAATATTTTTATTTTTCGCATTTTTATCGGTAATCGATATTCAGTAGTGACTCGTATTCCAATAATCATGCGTCGTAGTAAGAAAAAAATATGAATTACTTATTTTCTCTCTAAGAAGCATTTTATCAAACACCATACAATTCCTAGTTTTGCACCGAATCACAGCAATAGCAACCATCACCTACCCCTTTATTCTCCCAAATATTAAAATATCCAAATTTCATTTGTTAAGTTATAGCAATATACATTAAAAAAATTTGAATCTAACAATAGTGGAATTAAAAAAAAAAAAGAAGCCTCGATCCAGAGAAGAAAAGAAAATCTTAGAAATGAAAACTAAGAGTGACCAAGAAAGCATCTAATAGAACGATATTTTCACCGACATTTTACTAAATTTGCAGCTCATCAGCGTCATGTAATCAAAACAATAATTAGTCAAGAAATCACAAATAACATATCCATAAAATTGAAAAAAAAAATTTGTTTTACCACAATGAAGGAACATTGAATTAAATTCTTAACTGAAAGGGGAAAAAAAAAGATGAAAGTTTCAATTACGACTAGGTTTCAACCTTTCTTCTGGAATGCAACCAGCTCATAGGTGAGAGATGTATGCACCTCCTCGCTTCTGGTTCAGAGAACTTAAGATTCAAAAAGTGGAAGAGGTTGGATCAATAGCACCAGGGAAGTGCAAGAAGGGAAAAATATCATTCATCAACTGGGAAGAGGCTAAGATGAAAGAAGCATTACAGAAAAACATATCCCAATATTGACAGCAGAGCGTTATTTAGAGCAAAGAGTTGAAATGAGGTGAAGAATGAGAAGGGAAAACAAATGCCTCTTAAAAACCCTTTTAAGAATATAAAACTTAAAGTGATTAGATTAATTGGAAAAATAAATAAATTGTATATTTTCATTTCCGTGTAAAAAAAAGGCTAATGGCTGATAGTCTTCATATAAATGGATAATATCATAAAAGATTCAGTTTTTTAGTCTCAGAATAATTTTTAGGGGTTCTTTCAAAAATGTCTTCGAAAATGAAAATAATTAGCAAAAGATCTAAATTGAGTAAAATAATGGAAAATAGGTTCATTTAAAGCTTTTTAGATCACAAAAATTGAAAAAAAAAATAGTAAAAAAATAAATTTTTTGTACAAGTATACATAGGGTATCTGATGGATAAGCAATTTTCTGATGACGGCTAGGCGAAGATTTCAGCATTTCCAATTTTCAGATGAGAAAAAAAAATCGAAATTTCCAACCGAATTTCAACAAGAACCGAACAGATTCGGCCGGATACTAGTAGGAATCACATCAAATTCGCGTGACCAACCTGAATCACTTCGGAAACCAAAGAAATTCGCAAAAATCGCAAACAACCAAAACCACCATTTTTGTCTATGAAGCTCTTCTGAATATTGACAAATTCTTCGATGAAATTCAACTGAAAATGGTTGGAATCTTGCTAGCCACCTACTACTCGATGGAAACCATTAAGAAATCGCCTGAAAATGGACGTAAACCAAATGGAATCTTGCATCTTTATTTTTTGGCAGTGGCGTTTGGTTGGCTTCCAGCCCTTGTACGCCATTTCTAATGGTACCGAAAGACATATTGGCGTGAGGATTGTCGACTGATGCCCTTCGTGCCAGTCGGCTGTAGTTGGCGGCGGCGGCAGCGATGGTAAGGGCTGTTGGTCATCTTTTTTAGTTATGAATTTGAGTTTCTGATTTTCTATTTTTGTTTTCAAATAGTCAAATATGCATTTTTAATTCAAAGGATCCTCTTTTGCTTTTCTATTTAAGCTAATGGTCGTTTTTACAAAATAAAAAAAAGGAAGATTCCATATATCTAATTTTTGGCTTAATTGTATTTTTAATTTTTAAAAAGGTCATATTTAATAACTAATGAAAGGATCATATTTGTTTTATTTATAAATTATTTATAGTCAATTTATAATATGTTTATATTTTATTTATACATTAAAAGTGGCTATTTTAAAAATTAATTTTAAAATATACCCTTTTAGAACATGGTAAATTTTAATGGTTATTTATCTCAAAACCCCTAATATAACTTTATAAAATGATATGTAAAAGGCAATGACATGTCATATAAAATGAAACTCCTAAAAATGTAGTATTTGCCTCTTCAATAATAAGTACAAAGCCCTTTTTTTAGTGTTAACACAATATTTTAATAATTATAATAACCCAATTTTTATTATTTGTAATTTGACAATAAAAAATTTTACATAAAATATATTAATTACCCAATTTATTAATTTAATTTTATTAATTCAATCAATAATTAAAATAAACTGAATTTTATTCAAAACCAATTCAAATTAAAAATACATTGCATTAAAAGTTAAATAACCATAATCCTTATTTATTACCATAATTATAAATTTGTCAAATATGTTCCACTAAATCAGTTCGTAATTATTGGTGCTTTTTTTTTAAAAAAAAAAATAACGGAATTATTTAACTCATGTCTATACAATAAGGGTGGCCCTCTCTTATTATCACATGTTCGTGTGAAAATTCAAACCGTAATTAACCGGTGACAATACGGCGCACTAACCACTACTTTAAGCCCTCAATTCCTGTTGGTGCTTATTTTTATCATCAAGTTGGATATTATTTCGTATATACATTTCATTGAAATTAAAGTTTGATTACTCGACTTTGGTTGCAATAATTTATTTACCAATTACCACATGGTCATAACGAAAAATGTCTGAAAAGCTCATGTCATAAGCATCCCATCCTTCTCAAACATATCATGCAACGTGATGCATGTTCTTATTATCTTTATAATGCCCTTCGTGGCCAAAGTGCAGGTCCACACATAATTGCAATGCGAGCTTACAACACCCCAAATGCTCGCTTTACGTCTTTCTGTTGGCTTTCTTAAAATTTCGCAAGCAACTTCCTCTTATCGCCTTATGGTGAAGGGATTGTTTTGACAAATGTTAACCATTTAAAATATATGCCATATGTTAAATAATATTCCATCATAGTATACTTATTTTGATTTACCAAGTGATTTATTATTATTATTTTAAACCAATACAAGTAATTTACTTGAAGAATATGACCTTTTAAAATTTCATCAAACAATGGTGAACAATCTAACATATTAATATTGTTGTTTGAACTCGCTATTTGTGAATACCATATTTGCTACCCCTTAAGTCTAATTTATTGGGCCCAAGCCCAAGATGAAGCCCATGAAGAATCGGTCAGAAAGACCAACTCAATTCAAGAATTTTCTAAGCCTTTAGACTTGAATAGGACATAGTTCTAGCCTCTTTTCAAAACCGACATCACGGCTCTTTAACCTCATACATCAATCTCAATTTCATTTCTGTAACACCCCAAATCCAACTTACAGATAAGTCAGACTGAAGTGTTACGCGACCTCTTAACTTCGTTAATTCATATGCTAAAATATAAAATACTAAGAATCACCTCAAATTGTTTTTTTTTAATATAAATAACAACTACCCATGTGTAAAAATAATTTAATGTTCTAATATAACTAGTACATGCCAATCTATGATAAATGATAAACAAGAGTTTATACCATCGTCTGTTCTTCTGGGAGCTGACCAAGAAATTGCTGACAATCAGCGTCTTCTAGCTGCGGACCTGCGAGTTACAAAAATAACTCACTAAGCAACTCTATGCTCAGTGGATACAATAAATATAATTTATTTACTAAAAACATTTTCAAATCAGTTTATAAAATAGCAGTCTTTCAATGCAGTTGACGAATTCATTTCATGTCTTTGGAAAAATAATAAATATAATTGAGCAACCATTAAATCAGAAATTCATTTATGCAATTCAAATTCTCATTTAATCAGTTTCAATCATTTTCTCTACTGGTTCAGTTGGATTCCGGGGATAAGACCAATGGCTTTTTATTTTGGCCGTATTTTTCCAATACGCCGTTTTTATTATCTTTGACATTAATCCGAAGTTATGCTTAGGGAGATAATATGTTTGAGTTATACATTTATCTTTGGCTATAACCTGAAGTTATGCTCAGGGAGATAATATGTTTGAGATTGCACTATTGCGTTACATGACATTACCTGACACATCCTAATTTTAATTACGAGAATATTATGGAGGACCAGTTTGTAATTTTGTAGATATTTTGTATTAAGTGAATAATTATTCGTAATCGACCGTAATATTTTCGTTGCTAAATTTAGTACAGCATAGTAATTTAGAAGTGACTAAAAAAATAATGACAACACCGACAATTATTAATAATAATAACAATAGTAATAATGACAATGAAAATAATAATAATAATAATAGTAATACTAATAATCATATCAACAACAATAATAATAATAATAACTATTAGTAATGATAAGATAAACAATAATAGCAAAATAAAAATAATAATAGTAATAATAATGATAATAAGAATAATAGTAATAATAATGTAAATAAAATAAAATAAATTAAGGTAGTGTTAGAGGACAAAAAAGTGTGGGTAGAAAATTTGGGGAGACAAAAGAAATGGAGTAAGGTGGCAATATGGGTTAATTGTGCTGTTTGGGGAATAGAACACGTGAAGAGGTGAATAGAAAGTGAAAGAATGGGCA
>CATIWJ010285726.1:0-26848 GCA_949640765.1 Croton laevigatus | reverse complement strand
GCTGCTTGGGATTATCGGACAGAAGGTGTTATAATAGCTGCTGTTGCACATGACTTATTTGGCCATGTCATTGGTTCAATTGCTAATAAATTATCCTATGCCGGCACTGTATTGCATGCAGAACTCCTTGCTATAAGAATGTGTATGGATCTTGCTATGTTGCTTGATAACAGAGATATAATTATTGAATCGGATTCTCTCATGGCTATACAATAAGTTAATACAAGTAGAAGCTCGAAATGTCTTTGGGGGGTATTGTTTTTGATATTGTAAATCTTAGTCGAGATGTTTCTTCATGTGTTTTTCTGCATACTCGACGAGATGCTAATATCTTAGCTCATAGGCTAGCTAAATGGGCTAAGATTAATGAGTTGTACAGTTTTTGGGAAGGTAGTCTTCCCGATAATTGCTGTATTTCTGATTAATTTTCTCGTAATATAAGTACGAACGGGACTAGTCATCTTTTTCCCTTAATGACGGCAATGCTTGAGAGGGTTTTTTAATGCGACTGGTCTTTTTTATCAAAAAAAAAAAGGGTTTTCAGGAAAATCCAAAATTTGAATTTTTTTCTGGACAAGTTGGGGTCGGTTGTATAAGTCCTCCAACGATTAACTTTTCCATGATAATAAAAAAAATAATGTTGTTAATGAGACATAAAAATAAGTTCAATGAATGATTAAATTAAAATAAAGAAAGAAAATGAACATAAGAAATAAAGGAAATAAAGAACAATTAAAAAAAAACTAAAGCATAGAATAATAAAATAAAGAAAACATCAAATGAAATGTTCGCCCACTCCCCGAGATTAGAATTTGAAGAGTACCTATTTACTTGGTTTGATTCCGAGATCAGAACTATTATGCAATGGTTTAATTTGTTGAGTGACCTAAACTCAATTTTTAGACGATCTCTAGATAAATGAGGGAGCATGAGAAGAGTTTGGAGAAAATACTACATTTGGAATGACTTTTCCAAACAATATATATCTTCTTCTTCTTCATACAAAATTAGATGAATGTCACGTAATTTGATGAATAACAAAGATGTAACGAATAATTAAACTGATCAGAACAAGCAATTCTGCAAAAAAAAAAAAATCCAAACTTTAACACCCTACAAAATGAAGTAGAAATCAGGAAGAAATCAAAATCAGGAAGAAATTAGAAAAGGAAAAAAAATTTAATCAAAAGAATAAATCAACAATTAAATCTAAATTTAATAAGAAAAGAAATTGAATAATCAAGAAAAAGAAGAAGAAATGGAATACAAAGGCAATAAAAAACCTAGGAGAGCATAACAAATGGAATTGGAAGAATTGATGAAACAAAAACACGTAAAAAAGAAAATATTATAAGCTGAAAATGGGAAACATGTCATTTAATAAAAGAAAAGTGCTAGTATTAACTCAAATATTAAAATTAGTTGCTATTTAATTAAGGGGAAAGGTATTATAAAGTCTAGTTTCAAAACTAACTGAAACATTATTCCTCAATTTTGCAACTATCATACTATTAACGCTATTAGTTTTTTTCTTTATTTTTTCATTAGTTTTGGATGAAATAGATATTCAAACGAGTTAGAATAAAATTTTAATTAAAAAATAAATTTCAAACAATATTTTAGTGGATATAAATAAAGAAATTTAAGTTGTCATTTTTCAAAAAAAAAAAAAAACCTCTCATATTTAGCATTTTAAATTATTAGAATGGTAATTGGGTATATCAAATGTCTCAAAAATCATTATAAATCTTTTCTTGGACGGTACAAGACAATATCCATCTCTATAAAGTAAAATAATTGAGATGAATAATTTTTCAATTCACAACTACGTGGAAAATTAAGTGTAGTTTCTTTACAATGAAATTGAAAATAAAAGTATGAAAATAAAAAACCTTTATTTCTTGGAGAGAGATACAAATAGAAAATTAGTCAATTTTTTTTTTCAATTCATTGCCAGCTTCTATATCTTTAATAATATGATAATTGATAACATAGCTCACAACGGGTCAGCAATCTTTTACCTAGATAGACTCTGGATTATTTGTAGTGTTCTATTATGATAAGGAGTGTGACTCGCAAGTTGTCCTACTATGATGAGGAGTGACGTATATATCGCTACCTTTCCTATTTTTTAGGGATAAAGTCGATGAGATACCTCCTATAAATACCCCCCTAGGGTTTTACACTATAAGGTATTCTATTGAATCTCTTCTTTCCTACTTGATTATAATAATCTCCATTAATCATCCGCTGACTTAAGCATCGGAATGTTTGCCACATGTATCACCCTAGCTTTTTGTGTTGACTGCAAGCTTGCTTATTCATGAAGATTCGATTTTTTTGCACCCAATCGGTGGTCCATAGCTTGTCTTGGGTCCTCCAATTTGACCGTGAGACATTATTTGGTGCAATGAGTGTGGACTTACAGCTATCTTCCTCGTTCCCATTTCAATCTTTATTGCTCCAAATCATTTTCAGTTTACAATTACCCCTTTCGAATCCCTTTCAATTAAGATTGATCTCAAGCAGGATCAGAACAATCTCTTCAACAGATTCCTTCAGTCTACACTCAATCACCCTTAACAATCAAAATAGTGAAAAATTCCCGATTTTAAAGAGAATTATTGGGCAACTAATCTTCATCATCATCATCATCTTCTTCTTATTTTTGTTTGTTCAGGATCTTTGATTGGGATTGAAAGCAGAGCTCGCCACCAGAATTGGTTGGAGGAAGAAGACAAAATATTCTTAACTATTAAAATAAATGAAAAATCGGTAATTTTGAATAAAAACCCAAGGAAGATCCGGCCTCCCTTTACCACCATCCGGCGTTATTTTCATAAATCGAGACCGGTGATCTCCTGCTGGAAGTCCAAGGATTATAATAGAAGCAAAAACTATCGCAACTGGTGGCCAGAGGGGCGAAGTCCGAACGGGCAACCCATTCACCCGTCGGATCTGTACCGGATCCAAACAAAAAAATAAAATCGTCCGGAGATTGGACGACGATTCTGAGGCCGCCAACTGACGGCTGGCAAAGAGAGGAGAAGTCTGGTATATGATTTGTTAATTCTGGTCGCTGGAATAAGAGTAGGTCACCGGAGCTCCGTCGGATTAGGTTAAACCCGTTTAACAGCAGCCGGGTAAAGAAGAAGGAAGAAACGGTGTCATTTTGCCCAAAAACGCGTGAAACCCTGCGTTTTGAAAAGAGAAATAATGCAGCAGACCTCGAACATTGAGGAAATCACAATTTGACCCCAGAAGTTACCTCCGTGTCTCATTAAGGCCTTAAATAATTACAGATAAGCCCCTAAACTTATTTTATTATTTTATTTTGGTCCTTCAGATTAGTTTTTCATATATAATTAAATTTATTTTGAAAAAATAATTAGTTAGAGGTATTAATTTGAGTAAATATATCATATTAAGGGCTAAATTATTTATTTACACTAGAATTATTATTTAGCTAGAAAAAGCATAATGGAAATTAATATAAAAATATTAGGAGAATTATTTAATGAAATGAGAAATTGTAATTTTGTTAGAATTTCAGCAACACAGACTAAATTAGAAAGAAGTAAGTACAAGGCAAACACGGAACGCAATATTTAAAATAGGCTGGATAAAGGCCTGCAGAACCCAAATGACTGAAGTAGACATGGGGATCCCTCTAAGAAGGGAAGTGAGAGCAGCAGGGAAGATCCTACCTCACTCATGAAATTCTGATAATTTAAAAATTTTCTACCTATAGTATATCTCTTTATAATTTGTAATTAAGTTTTATTGTAAGATGCTAATGCATGTTTCAGAGATTATCTTTATATAAATGCACCATCACCAGGTTGAGCAAGATGGTAAAGCATCGTCCTTACAGTGATTTTGATCCCATATACATATAGTTGACGCCTAAATGCCTGACAAGTGGTTAACTAAGATCCCCAGATCCTCCCTCCACCGTTCTTCAGGAAGATGGTTGAGTATGATCCCTAGATCATCCCTCCATCGCACGCCAAGAAGATGGTTGAGTATGATCCTTAGATCATCCCTCTATCGTATGCCAAGAAGATGGTTGAGCGTGATCCTTATATCATCCCTCCACGGCATGTATAGACCGTGGTTGAGAATGATCCTTAGATCGTCCCTTCACAATAGGCGGATGGATGGGGCAATCCTAAGATAGCCATCTTATCAGGGCACTGCTATCCTATTAAGGCACTAGGATCAACCAGGGAAGAAACCCTCAGTAATGGGGGACATGTGATGACATGGCTCATAATAGGTCAGCAATCTTTTACCTAGATGGACTCTGGATTATTTGCAGTGTTCTACTATGATAAGGAGTGTGACTCGCAAGGTGTCCTACTGTGATAAATAAGGAGTGGTGAATATATCGCTGCCTTTCCTATTTTTTAGGGATAAAGTCGATGAGATACCTCCTATAAATACCCCCTAGGATTTTCCACTATAAGGTATTCTATTGAATCTGTTGTCTCCTACTTGATTATAATAATCTCCATTAATCATCCACTAACTTAGGCATCAAAGTGTTTGCCACAGGCATCACCCTAGCTTTTTGTGTTGACTACAAGCTTGCTTATTCATGAAGATTCAGTTTTCTTGTACTCAATCGGTGGTCCATAGCTTGTCTTGGGTCCTCTAATTTGACCATGAGACATTAATAATATTAGGATAAAATAGTTTATTGCAAATAAAAGTAATGGAAAAATTAAAAAAAATGCTAATAAAAGGATGATTGCAAAGTTAACGGAAATTTAAGTTAATTTTGAAAGTGGATATTGATTACGTAATAAACTTTATAGTATTTCCCCTTTAATTAAACAATACTTAAAGACATGTTATTTATTTTTATGAAATTAGTGGATGTCTTGTCCACCAAGTATTTGGAATGTCTTACAAGTCAAGTCAGGCTTATTCCTTATCAACAGAAAAATCATACTACTATAATGTAATTGGCTATTTTACTTATAAATAGAAGAGTTTCTGTAAGCATATATATATATCAATAATATTATCCTCTATTCTCCTCTATATCTCCTTCTTGTTTTAAAACACGTTATCAGTACGATTGTTATACCAATTTCTTTGGATCGATTGAGCTATTAACTTTTATGGATCTATTATTTTCAATTGCAAACATGCGATTTTATCTACTGCATCTTTTGAGAAAATATATAGGTGAGTTAGATCCAATATTGTGTTTCGAATATCAAATTAGGTAGACAATTGCTTCCTTTAAATTATGAATTGATTCCTCTTAATTTTATTATGATATTCTAAATTCATGTACTAGATCATACAAATTATCTTTCATGTGATGTAAGAACCAATATATTTTGAGTTCTAGTTTTCAAAATCAATCGAATAAATTTAAATGATTTACGCATTTTTATGTGTAAATATGTTTATATTTGTTATTGGATTAATTGATGAATTGTTTAGTGCTTTAATTTTGAAAAGCAAATTCATTTTGCTACTGTCAACTTTTTTTTTAGATATGTTCTTAAAATTTGAGTTTTTGATTAAATTTTGTTTTGATTTAAAAATAAATAAATAAAATTAGAAAATTGTTTTGAAGAATATGAAGAATAGGGGTGTTCGTCGTTTTGAAATATCATTTTATCAGGCAGTGATGTTGATCTCGAAGCCAGGCGAAGGTATCGGACCAACGCGGCTTACCTCCGGCAACGGCCAATCTCTAGCAGCTTGGGGATTGACAAAAACCCATGTATGGTTTTCGAAATGGTTTGAAAAACATAGAGAAGATTTGTTCTTCACGATTTTACCATGTATGGTTTTCGAAATGGTTTGAAAAATAGAGAGAAGATTTGTTCTTCATGATTTTCAATTACTAATTTTTTTTTCATGGTCAGATTGAAGGGCCATCGGAAGTGCAAGAGTTACGGGACCAGCGGCAACCTCATCTGGTATCGACAGGAGCTCCTTCTAGTCTGGTCTAGGATAGGGGCTGTATAGGGAGGTGCGGACGGTGCTAGGTTTTCTCTGTGAAGAAGATGAAAAATTCCCTTTTAGTCCTGTATCTTATTTATAGTTCCTCAATCAATGATGCAACTTAATTGTTTTCAAAAATGACCCCTTAACTATTTTTTGTTTTTCAAATTGACCCAGCTGGATAGATTTATCAAAAAGAAAAAAAAATTTATTAATATATGCACATATGTTAAGTATAAATTTTGAGATCCATTTAGTGTCTTGAATATCGCTCTTTAAGTAGCGATATAAAGAAAAAAAAATTTTCATATGACACAAATAATATTTTTTTTTTTAGTTAAAGCAAAGAGAAATCAAGAATTAAATCAGTGTCTTGCCAAATTTTTAGTAATTTTTAAGAGATGTACAAGCTTGTGATACTCCTAAAATTGTAAGTGATCATATTTTTATTATATTTAAATTGTTATTATTATAATTGTTGCTTTGCACCTGAAGTAGCAATATTAAGAAAAAGTTCATATTTTGAATATGCTCCTGAAATAGCATTATTGAAAATTTTGAAAATAAAATGTCGATCTTTTTATTTTATAAAACTCGTCAAATTGAATTTCACTCATTCCTTGAGGTGAATGATATGTAAAAATCGGGTTAGAGCATTCTATTCCTTAAGATGAATAGATATAAAAATACACAATTGGTCTAATGAATAGATTTGTTGCATTTCATGAAGTGAATGTAAGAATATATTACATTATTTGCGTAGCCAAATTGAGACGTGTATGTCCAAAAACAAAAAAGAATTTTCTTAGAATCGTGATGGCCACATTAAAGAAAATATTTTCTTATCATCCAAAGTGGAAAAAATAGAGTTATAAATTAAATGAGCAATTCAAAAGTATTTGCTAGTGTGGCATGAACAAACAAGTGGCTTATACATAAAAATATGAAAGGCAAATTTTGCTTTACATCTAGTAGTAATGAAAAATTAAAAGCTCTAAAAGAGCATATACTATTTTGATATTTTAAGGATATCCATTGAAATGGATATCATATTGAGCCAAATATTCAGCAAATTTGAAATTTGCGAATCCAAATAGTTTTATGTTAGAATGATCAGTTGGACAATCCTGATTAATAAATGATGCAAACTAATATATGGACATTATTTTGAAGAACCCAAAGTTTCTTCAAACTAATAAATTAGTATGATTAATTTATTCTTAAACACAACTTTATCGTTGAAACGTCATAAAGTAATATCTAATCTCTTTAGAATATAATGATGATTTATGTCCATCCATAATTTTTGGATATTTTAATTTGAAAAAATGATTATATAGATGAATGACTCGAAACTTGAAGTCTTCGAGATTACTTGCTCAAGTTATTTGATTGAAAGTACAAATTTTCAAATTATAACTATAAGTATGATGGTAAATTTAAATATATGATCTTTCGTGTTAACCGTATAGCAGCTAATTATTACTTATATGTTTTATAAAGTTTAACAAAATGCTTGTTATTGTTAATTGTAAGATCATTTGTGAACAAAATTTCTCATTTTTATTATGTGGAATATGCTATTTCTTTATACAGTAATATTTTAGCATAAAGCTAACAAATTATCATGAATTATCCTCTTTTATAGTTAATTTTGGATCACAAATTATTATTTTCCATCTTAAAGTTTTTATAGATATGGAATGTATATTTTTTATTGCTCTACCAATATGCACTGTATATAATAGATCCTCAATGAGAGGTGGTGAAAGTTAGAAATGAAAATTTAAGACAAGATTATTTTCTATCAGATTTAATATTTAGTTTTATCAACATTAGGGAGAGAAAAGGAAGAGCTGAAAATATAATTGTATGAAACATAATTTTATGGAATGAACTATTGTTGTTTAGATTCTCGCACCGGACGGTATGTATTGAAAGTTTAAAAGTTATTTTTGTCAGATTTCTATATGATCCAAGTGAGAATAAGCTGCAAACGCTCTTATTAGTATTAAAGTCCTTAAAGGATAAATTGTCTATGTTGATATCTACGGCACGCCTAAAACATGGTAGACATGTATTAGTAACAATACATGAGAATAAAGAAGCAAAGTTTTAAGATGATCATATTCTAAAAGAGTAAACTCTTGGAAAGAGAAAATTTTAAGAAAATTTAGACATGACAAATTAGTAAACTTCTTAAAGAAACTCAAGTACATGAAATTATATAAATTAATGAAATCTTAATAGTTTGTCATATTTGATCAATATGAAACTAATTCGAAATTATTTTCGACAATAAATATATATATATATATATATACGCGCTTGATTTTATGATATGAGAATCTTAAAATTAAGTCTATTAAGAAATATAGACATAAAAATAAATTAGCCAAATTGAAATGTATAATTTGAAATAAAATTGACGATTTGAAAGTGTGATATTTTTGGACTTAAAGTCTAATATATGTCAAGCAAGTATAATACATAAGTATTTTGCAAATACCAATATGAGATATGAGATCATAAAATAAACCTTATTGCATAAGAAATCTTTATAGACTTGACATTAATTATGGTTGGTACAAATTACACTTTGAGATTTTGATTAGTCTGACAATACATGATGAAAAAACTTGAAAGTGTCTAATAGAATTATATGATTGTCTATTTATATGACTCACTAAATAAATATATTTATTTGAGAATTTTAAAAGCATTTAAATTGCTTAAGCACAAGTATTTAATTAAATTTCTTAAGAAATTTGTTCAATTAAATTCTTTATAGAGAGCTCTATAGATTATTTAAAAACCTTAAAGAATTAAGAATGTTTAAAAGTATATAAGTTGAAACCCTGGAAAAATTATTTGATCGATTATTATACATTAATATTATGTTTAAGCATGTCATATGATTATTTTGGTTATATTTGTTCGGTTGTGTAACACTCCTTAAACCCAACCGTAATTAGTCGAGCTAAGAGATACTACATTAAATATGAACTTGGTACATAACATCTCTTTTATTAAAATACTTAAATATTACAATCCCAAACATACTTAAATTGTTCTTTATACAAATTTAAAAATAATATAGTACATGTCAAACTAGAAGTCCTTATTTTATATATGGGAAAAATACCCGTTGGCTTCTTGATACGCTGGCCGGGTGCTAACGAACTCTTAAACTCTATTGATTTTATTGCTCCTCGCCAAACCCTACGAGTTAAAACACTTAACTCGCTGAGCAAAAATTGCGCAATGGATACTTTAACTTTGAACAATAGAAATATTTAAACATATATATGCAAAAACTTAAATTCACTTAATAAACATTTAAATATATCACTATGAAAGGCAAATATTAAACAATTAATTAAATAAATCTTGCATCAAAATTTAATTAAAATAAATTCCTTGTTTAATTAGTTCTACTAGATACTCAAACGAATCTACATTACTTGTTGTGTTAACTTCACCAATTAGTTATGTTACCAACTGGCTATATTATTTCTTTGGATAACTCACCAAATGGCGGATACAAATGGCTACATTTCTTACCAATCAAATGGCTACATAAATCGGTCATCACCGCAATCAATCACAACGGCCGTCGCCATAATAAATTAATGGCCGTAAATCGAAAACTCAGGATATGATCGATCATTCCCTACATTAACTCAGTTCAACTAAATTTCAGTAGAACTAAAAAAAATAGTCTTTCTTGAATACCACACTTTTAGTCATTAATGATTTTATAGTTTCCATCTCAATTCAAATATTTTTAAGCATAATTATTTTTTTCAAAACTTATACTTGTAGAAATTCTAATTTGTATTTGTTCAAAACTTTAAATAGTAAAAGTACTTATTTCCAAAATTAAATCATAATTTCTCAAAAATCCAAATCTTTAATTTAAAAAATCCTTTATGATAAAATGTGCCTAAGTTATTCTAGGTACTTTGAATTTTTCTAAAATAAACTTGGTTACTTATAAATATATTTCCCATAAACATTTGTTTTCAGCATTTAAAATAATAAAAATTAACTTAAATAGTTAGAAAGTAAATTTAATATAATATTATAATATTAAAATAATTAATAAGTAAATTAAATTGAACTTATAAAATGAATGAATAATTAAATTAAGCAATATTGAAATATTAATACTCAAAAGAAATTAAAATAAATGTGCAAAATTAAAGTAAGAATTAAAATAAATACTCCACAAAATATATGGGTATATAGAAAAGTAATAAAATTAAAGAATTGATAAGTAAAAAATAATAAATAAATAACTAAATCCCCACAAATTAAATGGGTGTTTAATATTGAAATAATAAAATAATAATAGTAATAAAACCCCACAATTTTAATGGGTGTTTGTTAAAGCAATAAAATAAATAAAATATTGGTAATAATAATAGTAGTAACAGCAGCAGCAGCAGTAGTAGTAATAGTAATATTATAATAGTATATAAAGATATAAATAAACTTAAAGAAAATAAAAGAACTTAAAATAACAAACTTAAATAATGAACTCAAAATAAATGAAAAATAAACTTTAAAGTATTTTATTCAAAGTTAAATTATTAAACATTTTTCGGACTTGGTTATTCTTTATTTTGCCATTGGGTTTGGTTCTTCTTTCTTAGTTTTTGTCGTAATGACAAATATTTAAAATTTTTGTATTTTCTCTCAGCTTTAAGGACCTTTCCAAACTTATTTGCATTCTAATAAACCTTCAAGGGTTGGGGGTCTATTTATAGGTCTCAAAATAGTACTCAAATAAATTTTGGACCACAATTTGTGAAAAATATCCTTAATTATTTTAATCCTACTTATCAAATCTTATCTTTCACTTTGAATTTTCATTGGTGGATGACTAGATTCTTATCTAATATTATCTTCAAACCTTAATCATGAAGTTTCTGCCAATTATTGATGATTTTTACCATTTTACGGTGATAAAATTGATTTAACGTTTTTTACCCAACGTGGGTAAAAATCCACAAATCTTCATATCCTATCAATATTATACTCAAATTGATCGTCTCGATGTCTAGATTCAAAACTTTGATATTCCAAGACTAAATTATGAGTCCAAAATTTTTCGATGGTCAAAATGACCAAAATGCCCTTGGAGTCGAAAATTCCAATATTATACTTGAAATATCTGTTTCTTCTTCTTGATTATTGTTTGGACATTTAACTTATTTAATTTTCTCAAAATAAATTTTTATTGAATTTAAAAATATTTACAAAATATTAACAAGTGGAAAAATGGGTTGTGATAGGTTGAACATATATTATATCGTGATTGAAGTATTTGTTATCATAAAACTTTGATATTTGAATCGATACACTAGTTACAAGCATATTTATTAAAAAAATTCATGATCTCATATATTCATATATTTTTACAGAAAGTTTGAATATGAATTTTGTCATTATTATGGTTATAGCATTGAGACTCTTGAAGAGTTTTTCACTATTGAAAATTCTTTAGATAAAATGATATTTGACAATGAAACTTTTATCTCGATTTGAAGTTTGAGCATATTATTGATGGATTTGTGCAAAGCACATTTTATGGGCACTTGATGAGGAAAAATATGCTATTTGAGAAATAGTTAAATAAACCATTTGGTCTTAAAATACCATATTTTAGTGCAAAAATGTGCACTAATATATATATTGCTAACTTGTTTGAGATAACACTTCTTTATAGATTTATTAGTAAAATATGATTGCTTGCAACATGATCCTATTAAAATAGAATTAATTGTTTATTTGGATATTTTTAATATACGATTCAATGTAATTTTATTTATATTTTACTAAGTATGATTCATATGATATATATATATTTTTAAAATTTATCAATAAGATATAGCTGTATTCAATATTAAAATATTTGAAATAAAGTCAAGTATTTCTGTTGAAATATCCTTAGCAATGATTATTCTTTGTTTACCTAATGATGTATAGGTTACAACTATTATTATACAAGTCAAATTAACTTTATTCCTTATCAATATAGGAATCATACCATTACAATGTAATTTGCTATTATATTCCTGAAATTTATTTGTCTTCCGAATCATAATTAATATAAAATTGCAGTTTTTTCAAAAAAAAAAAAAAGAGGAAATAAAATTATACTGCAGGAATGTCCTTTTAAGAATGTTCCCTTTTTATTAAGTGATCTAGATCTAGGTAAGGCACCCCTTCCGATGCATAGAGCAATTTAATTGCGGATAGTACTAATTTTTATCATTCTGAGTCTCTATGAAATGTTAAATAGTAGTATATGTTCGATTCCTTTGCTTCTCAATTGTTACTGTTGTGTGCAGACAATTGCGATTTATATCAAATATATTCTTCAGTTGTTGGTCCACAACAGAATGCTTCATTCATTGAATTTTTTTTTTTTTTCTTATTTGAAAACTTCACAAGCATTTATGTAATGCTTAATTGGTTGCCAAATCAAAGAAAGCTACTTCCATTAATACTTTTTTTTTAAAATTTATTTATAAAATAGAACTTTTTTTTAATTTATTTATAAAATAGAACAAAATTATATTATCTATTCACTTTTACTTACTCTCATTTGATCATAAATGAAAATATTTCAAGATAATTTTTTTTATTTCTTATGTTTCTGAAAAACATGAAGAAAATGTCGACTGGGCGAGTAGATTATAGTTAGTAAGTTTAAGAGGTTGTTTTAGTTTAACAAAAAGCTTTGAGTTTGCTTCTTGGAAATACTACTCGGTAGAGAGAACTTTTTGCTGTATGTCTAACTCGAATCCGAATTAGTTGGCCCCCGTTATTTAAAAATCATATGGTTAAATTCAAAAAACAAATAATTTGAATTTTGTAGTAATTTAATTTCTGTTCCAGTCTGATGATATCTACAATTGCGTCCAAATTAAAGCAATAGATTCTTGAAATTCGTTGTGTTAGGCCATGAATTTTCACAACATAACCAAACTATTAAAGTTAGGGGAATTAAGAGAGGGACTTGTGATATAGAAATAAATCAACAACAACAAACTAAGATTCTTAGAAGCATAATAATAATAATATTAATATTACAAAACTGTATTAGAAAATTTCTTCCAAATATACATAACATACAAGAGAGATATAGCTAGCCACCTAAAAGTTGTTAGCAAATTTACCAAAATCCTACTCTAAATAAAAGCTCATAAAATCATCCAAGGCATACACTATTTAGTGCAAACCAAGGATTACAATCACATGCCAAGGTAAAAAACAAAAAACAAAAAATAATTGGTAAAAAAAGAAAAACCATGGGCATGAAATGAAGGGTTAGTATAGCAAAGAAGGTGAATAAAAGGGTAAAAAAAAAAAAATCCTATAAACCAACAAATGGTAATTTAGTAGCACAACTTCACTCACACACACAACTATATATATAAGGCTTGGTAAAAAAAATATAGTAAAATTTTGTGGTCAAGTTGAGGAGTGAATAGGATTTTGATTGGATAGCCTTTTAAAAATAATGGGCGCACCATATTGAGGGTATAGAAGCATTAGGACGGTGGGTGCGTGTTGGTAGGTAGGGGCTAATGTAAAAGAGAAGCGTTGTAGCAGCATGGCTAAGGTCAATTTGGCTTGTAAAATGGCTAAGTTTTGGCCAATGCAGGTCCGTACACCCAGCCCAAATGGTATAAAAGCTATTGTTGAATGTTTTGCTGCCTTTGCCACTCCCTCGCTGAAACGCCCAGGATTGAACTCATTTGCATCGTTTCCCCATATTGTTTGATCATGATGAACGGCTAATATCGGTATTAGGAGCTCGGTCCCACGCGGAATCTTGTACCCTCCTAACTCTACATCTATTTTGGTCCGTCGGATGGTGGCGATCGTGGGTGGGTATAACCGTAGAGATTCATTTAAAATCATACCTAACTGCAAAATCAAATTGAATAATCTTAATTTTTTTTTTAAAAAAAAGACAAAATGACAAAACTGCCATCAGATTATGTTACAAAAAAGCAAAACTATGGTAGAATAAAAAAAAGGGTAAAGGGGGCAGTTTTGAGGATATTGTTTAGAAAGAAAAATGAGACAAACAAGAAATTTGTCATAATCTGAAAATTTCTTTACCGTCTTAAGCTTTACAACATCATCTTTAGTGGGTATGTCACGTGATCCACACACCCTGAGTACTTCCTCACGTGCCTGCACCTGCCACTGTGGGTGCATTGCTAGCAAGACCGTTGTCCACGTCAGCAGATTGGATGTGGTCTGTTTGCCCGCAAAGAAAAAGCTCTTGCACTCTTCTACTATGTCATTTACAGTCACATTCGGGCATGATTTTGACGCTTCTATCATTAATCCTAATAAGTCTTTCGGACTCTTCACCGCCTCTTCCTCCTCCATTATCGTATTTTCTCTTCTCCGATCGATCAATTTCATCAGCGATTTCTTCGTCTGCTTGTCTAATTTCCAGGAATTCACATTTCTTCTAGTCGGAAAAAATCTGAAACATCGAATTCCGTCAATCCTAATAATACAAATAGAGATAAATGTTTGAGCTAATTTGAATTTAATTAATTACCGGTAACCGGGAATGGAAACCTTCTGAAATGCCTCGGCGGCGAGCACCATTTGCTGTGACTGCAATCGGAAAATGGCTTTACCATCTTCGTAACTACTGCCAAATGCAGTTCGAGTAATGACATCTTCTGTTAAGGATTGGAAACATTCGGAAACTTCAATTTCTACTTGGTCTGAGTCTGACATTGTTGACCACTGCTCTAGCATATTCATCACGCTCTTTGCCACAACAGGAACCAGCAACTGTTCAAAAAGATGAATTTGCAATTGAAGTCGAATTAATATAAAAGAATGAGAAAAATGAGTTATTATTATTAATTAATTAATACCTTCAGATTTTCCATGTGGAAAGTGGGGGTTATAATTTTCCTATGATGAGCCCATTTTTCACCTTTCAGGCTAAGAAGGCCGTCACCTTCGAGTTGCTTAACAAGAGGGTGAGCTTCAATTTTCTCGTAGAATTCAGATTTAGTCGTAAAAATTTCGCGAATGAGTTCAGGATCAGAGACGGTCAGCCTAACCGTCGGTCCGAACCAGACGAGAAAGGTTGCACCTGAAACAAAAATAAAAAAAAAACATATAAATAGCGATTTGCACCAAAGAGTAAGTTACGCACATCCTCAAGTGGTAAAAATGGAGTTAGCAAAAAGAGGAATGAGCAGGAAACATGGCTACCATTAATTCAGAGACGATCGAAATATTGTAGACCCTACTCTTTCTGAGACAGACCCAAATAATAATAAACAATAATAGAGTATAGAAAGAAGACAACTGGAACTATGCAGCGAACAAGTTTCATTATCAGAAAACAAAAGCAAGTGGACATTTTTTCTTTCTTTAATTAAGTGAAAGAAGGAAGATGATGACAATGTTAATTACAAGTGCAAGAAGCAAGAAAAAAGGAAAACAAGAAGCGAAACAGTCCAAACTCACAACTTCAACATCATGCATCCAACAACAGAAAAAAAGGCTGAAAAGTTTTTAAAAGAAGTACCTGAACTCAGAAAACAAGCCTTTTAAAAGTCATAATTTTTGGAGGATGGATCACAAAGGAAACACATCATAACAGAACCACCATCCTCTCAGCTTTAATAATTATCAACCCATTTCTTTATTTTTTTTTCAATAGAGATTTAATATCCAAACAGAAAAACAAAAGAAAAAAGAAAGAAAGAAAACACATCAGCGCCAATGCCACCACCCACAAAACAAAAACTTTCAATCAGACGCATAATCATCTTGAAACCCAATAAAACTGATAAAGAAAAAAAGTAAGTACCGTAGATTTTCTTCCAATGATGGTAAAAAGAAAGAACTCTAGGAAGAATGTTGTGAGAGAAAGGCATAGGTTGAGAAGAAGCCTTTAACATCATTTCAACAAGCTCTTTCACATTGCCAATAAAAAAACGATAAGGAGGTCCTCTAATTCCTTGCTTTGAGAAATGTTCTTCAATTCTTCTAGGTCTCCACCAAAGCAGCACACCAATCTTTAAACCAATAACTAATATAAAGAAACATAAACAAACTAGCTTAACCCAGTACAAGAAGAAGAAAAGCTCCACCTCCATTTTACAAGAGAGAAAGAAAGAAAGAAAGAGGGAAAGAAAGATTTTTTCTTTTAATAAGTTATAGAAGAGCTAACACAGTCTTTCTTCTTCTTCTCCTTAAGATCAGTACTGGAGCAGCCTTTTCTGTTTTTGCTTCTTATCTTCTCTTCTCTTTCCCACTTTTTTTTCTCCTTTTCTTTTTTCTCTTGTTTTTACGCTTATGTTGGTTTACTTGTTAGATAGTGTGCTGTGTTGGCTTTTTAATACTACTTGAAACAAATAAAAAGAGAGAGAAAGGTAAGAGAAGCGAGCAAGGCCAACGGCGTAGGGGCCGCCATTAGAATTCTAAGGGTCAACGAGTATGGTTTTTATTTTCATAATTTTATATATGCATAATTGTATTAAGACAATGTTGCCCTTGTCTTTTTTTATTAGTATTACTGTATCCCTTATTTTTATTTTTATTTTTCCCTTCCCCCCTTTTTTAGGGGTTCTGTTTCTCTCGGACAAAATGAAATTCTCGTTTTGCTTAAAAAGATAATTTAAATTTAGAGAATTGAGTAGAAAAATAAAATAATAAAGCTATGGAATTTAAGATGAGACATTCTAATTTATTGGGATGTGCTCTTCTTGTTTAATTATTAATAATTACACTTACTTAGACATTCTGCTACACAAGAATTACAGTAACTATTACCACAATGAAATATTGATTATGTTATAAAAAATAAAAAATAAAAAACTTGTTAGGAGTAGTTTCCCTTAATATATACTAGTATGAATTATACATAGTCGTACTTGTAAAAAAGAAGAAGGAGAAGACTAATCAAGACGTGCATATCTCGGGTTCGATTTCTGTCGGTCAGTTCTTTTATACTTAAAAAAGAAACAAGAAGGAGAAGAAGCAACAATATTATGAGAGGTGGATTTGCTTTACTAGGTAAGAAGGAGGTTTTTGTCACTGGATGCAAAATTTCCTTAAATGTAAGGCATGATTGGAGGGAAACAGAGAAGCATGAGGTGTATGTTGTTATTATATAATAATACTAATATGTATAATTAGGTAAGTAACAAATATGTACTTATTAAATTATTTGATTAGGATCTTCTAGAAATTAAAAAAAATAATTGAAATTTTTTGCGTGCGTATATATTAATTGGTATGATTTTTCAACATTTTCATTAAATAGAGTTAGAATTTTACTTTATTTTTCGAAAAGGAAGAATAAGAAGAAGAAGAGGCAAAAACTGTATAAGTATAATTGAAATTTGGTAATATATATTTATGTCCCTTTAGTGGCCCCTTTGATTTTGTTCTTGCCATGTCTTTCTATATCAATTTGAAAAAGAGATTGAAACATATCATTAAATAGGTACCATTTTTACCTTTTTCAAAAACCATAATCAAATTGGTTTTTCATTAACATTTTTCAATCTAATCAGACCGTTTAAAACTGTTAATAATATAAATGTAGAATCTCTTTACAACCAATCATCTTAACTTAATTAATACTAATAACAAGGTTATTATATGATGCACGAATCTTTTTCTGCCACTACATCATACCTTATTATTAGATAAATAATAGTATAGTTGAGATTAAATAAAAATAAGACATCACAGAAATGTACATAAAAGTAAAAAAAAATTAAAAACATGATGTCTCCTCTCCTCAAGAATCTTTTGTGTACCAAAAGAATGAAAAGATTACACATTAGAGCAAAGACAAAGACCAAATTACATGTGACATGTGAACCTTATTTTTTATTTATTCTATGATTGGAATTAGTATCTTCGTAATCGGAATTCATATTTCCTTCCATGCACATGTATTCACAAGAAAATATACACTTGCCAAAAATTATTGGGTCAACTATATAACAAACCTAAAATTTTTCTTCATCATATTTCCAACAAATCATCACTTGTGAATTCATGTGATACACTTATATATATATATATAAAGTTAAATTTACAAAAAAGTGACTGCTCTTATATTAGCAAACTATGCGCTGAATATAGCATGAACCATAAACATCATTGAATGTTGTAGAAAGATTTAACCAAAATATAAGTAGCTAAACTAAAGTGGCTTATCTCCTAATCTATGTAATAATGCCAATATAATGACTAAAAATTAAAAAGACTTATAATCTATAGTACCACAAGTACTAAATTCTAATATTTGATGAACTTATTTTATAAGATCTTCCACCTTATTTTATTTTTTGAATGCTTTCCAATAACATAAAGTTTTATAATGCATATGCAAAGTATAGTTAAATTAAAGAAGAATGTGCAATAAACCAATCCAATTGAAATTTTAGAGCAAAAATTAGAAAAACGAAAAGGGTATTTTAATTAAGAAAAGAATTAAGGCATGTGCTAATTTATGTTTAAAAAGTTAATTAATGAGATGAATTAAGAGAAGAGAAAAAAAAAAAAAAAGGAAGAAGGATTAATGAAATGTGAAAGGGAAAGAGTAAAGGTGTGGTGTGGGTAAGTTAGTTCCTTGTTCCCGAAAAGATTGTTAAGAAGAGAAGAGGGGAAAACAAAGGGGGTTGTTATTTTGGAATGTTGCTCTTAAATTAGAGCACATGGGAACAAGGCTGTCTATTTTAGGGTTTGTGTTGTGTGGTTTAGTTAGGGAAATATGCTGTTGTTAATCCAACAATGGGGTGCCCACGCACCCTAATCTTGTCCTAATACTCCCAAGACATCTTGGGGCCATGTGCCCTTCCTTTCCTTCTGGCTCCTACTTTTTTTATTTCTCTAATTTATCAACCGTTAGCCTCTTTATTTATTTTTCTTTTCACAAGCGTTACATTTTACTCGTATAATACTACTACTACTACTAACACATGATTCTTTCTTTTGTCTCTAATGTTTTGTTTGCTCACTTGGGAACTTCATCATCATCAATTCTGAACATGCCCTCCTTTCATACTTTTTTTTTTTTCTCATTTGTGGGGGATTTTTTTACCCCAATATTTTGTAACAATTTAGTTGTTTTATTTGATTTTATTCTCTAAAACCTTATTTTAATAAGTACTATTTAAAAGGAGGTCATTAAGAAATTATATGGACTACACAACAAAAGATAATCTCCTATTTCGAGAAACATGCACCAAATTAGTATTAACAGTCTAATTAACAAAAATTAAAATCTAGATATTCACATCCTACAATCTCCGCGAAATATATGATGATTAAGTATGTTACACAACTATTGGCAACTTCTAGAAGTTATTCAAAATACTATTAACAAATATAGCCTTAATACTATTAGACTTATTTATATTTTTAGGCAAGTGTATTTTAGCTCTATTTGATAAAAACTTTTTGAATAGTTTTTAGTATTTTTACTCGTTAAAATACCAAACGCTAATTTTACGGTATTAGATAACGTAGTTTTAAAAAATTAAGGTGTAGTGTTTTTTTTTTTTTTTTTTTTTTGAGAATTTTATGAGAAGCTAATTACTATCTCCCTTTTTTTTTATTTCTTTACATTTTAATAACACATCCCAAATATCCTTTTTTTTTTTTTCGTTTAGTTTGATGGGTTGAGTTAGGTAAATTAAAGTATGTTTAAGTTAGTTATAAAATATGAATACTGTACTTAAGTTATATATAAATAATAATAAAAAAAATTGAAAACTTACTACATTTATATATGTAAAGAATTGAGAAATACATAATAAAATAGAATTGTAAAAAAATAAAAAAAAAAAGGGAGATAGTACAAAACAAATACTAGTAGTAAGTAACTATTCAAATAGGCAACTAGACTTTTCAGAATCAGTTACTATTAATTGTTTGATTTGAGAAGAACTAATAAATTCAAATCCCAACGATTATCTCGCTTGCTCATCATTTTTCAAACTTATTGATTCATTTTTGCAAGCAAACAAATATTCTAAGTCAAGATTTTGCAATTTTCACATGAACTTAAGAACCTGTTTCTGCTGCTAACGTTAAATGTTCATTATCAGCTGTCAATAGTTGAATACAACTGTAACGAATTCAAACAGTTTATTTTATCTTTGCCAAAAATAATAATACTGTATACACAATACTTTAAGAATTGAGCGTTTGTCTCTTGAGACACAAGACATATAATATAGTATCTATGAAAATAATTACTCTAATTTAGAGAGTGCATCCAATTGAATATTTCAAAGAAGATCTGAATTCGTCCTTGAATGTTGTTCACTGTCTTACTTTAGTTAGATGGATGGCTGATACTTTAAATGGGAGAAAATTCAGAATCAAATCATATATCTTACGAAACAATTTTAATTTCTGCAAATTAAAAAGAATAAAACGACAAAGTAGAATATGCAATCACTTAAAGAAGCCATGGAATTTTCGAAAATGAACAAAATAGTCCAACCAGGAAAAGCCTGCAGATGATGAGAAGTGGCCCACTGATGTCTTCTAATATGTAATTAATCTTTTTAAAAATACATAACCATCTATAATGCAATTTATTTATAAGTTTCATAAAATTGTTGCATTAATTAATGTTATTTAAGGTTTTTATAGCGTCGAGTAATTTTATGTAATTTAGGGAATGTTACTAACAATTATGGGTATCTCACACTTTTGTCAAATTTTGCTTTACATAAAACAATGAGGTTTAATTAAAGCTTAGGATTAACCAAAATTGTGCACACCACTAATATCGTAATTATAGGATTTGATTGTATTTAAAATTTGAAGGAAAAGGTTAAAGATAAAACAATTAGTGTGCTAATAACTAGCTAGCTCGTGAATGATTGCCTAATTCCATAATTGTGTAGTTGATAACTAATGTCCACGATCTTGCGTAATTTTTATTCATACCCAAATTTAGAGGGTTATTTCATTGGAGTATTGAAACTTCAATTTGTTTGACAAAAATATCTAAACTTTTGATTTGAATTTCAATTAATTACATTTGCCAATACCGTGATTGATGTTTTAATGAAATAGTGACCTATTTTTGTCCACATTAGTGCCAGATAAATTTTTGCATCCACACCCATCATGCATGTTGTTCCAAATTGAAAGTCATAATGGCTGCATACCATGCCTAAATATTGTGAAATTTATACACATGTTCATCACAATTATCACAAGTTACACTACAAATAATGCCACTATTTAAGGCACAAATAATCATACGCACCAAAAAATATTAGGGTTCTGTTAGGAAACAGAAAATAAAACAATACAAGGAATTATGTGGTTTAGCCAAGAGGCCTATGTCCACAGGTGAGAGATTTCTATATTTTTATTCCAATTGGTCCTTCAACAATACAAGAGTTTATATATATCACATTACCTTAGGGTTCAAGTAATCTTTTCCTAATAGGAGTCTAAGTAGATACAAATTAGGTTTTAATAAGGGTCCTTTGGAGTAGGCCGATCTAACTAGTTCAGGTCGGAGCCCATTTTCATAAAAAAAGGCGTCACAGATTGTAAGAATAAAATTTCTAAGCTTTTGTATAATTTATCAGAGAAGAGATACGAACTGTATAATGTATGAGAAATGGCAATGTTGGCACTGCCCTCTATCTTGCCAAATTTCTATTGACGACAAGCATTCTTCTTTTGGCTCATCCTGAAGGAAAATTTGTATTTATATTCCCACTTCACGAGATGTTGCTAGAGCCCTGTCAACATTAGGTATTTTATTTCTGATCAGCCTTCCAAACGATGGCATTGTGCACAAAAGGCCATGTATGGTGCTTTTGGCAGTACTTTGCGACTGACTCTGTATGGAAGCTAAGTCGAAAGAATTCATTGATTAAATTCCCAAGTAGAGATAAAATCATGAAAAATAGGGTAATATGCTATGAGATGTACATCTAGCCATTTTTCCATATTTTCTTTATTCAAATCTTGACCATTATCATGGAATTTTGATAAATATATTCTCCACTTCGCTAATATTGCACTTAACCAATATTAGGATCATAATTCACCCCCTTCCGAACACCATATCATATCAAAATGTGTAAATATGAGCTCAACGAGGCATTCTGCAATTCTGAATTACACCTATTAATCCATCTCTATGCTACTAGTAGATAAGATCAACTTCTAACACAGTTGGCTTGGCTTTAAGAGAACTTAATATAAATGTATACAAAATGATTCTATATTTTCATAATCTTTTTCTTGCTAAAATGCATACATAGCATGATAATCTCTCTTCTTAGATAAATGCAACAATTTTCAATATAATCTAGGTTAATTTATTTGTTCATATGATATGAATATTAGTTGCAATAGAAAGATAATTGTTAATATGGACTCTTGGAGCACCTCCGAATGTGGTGGTTTCCGGCCACCATAATTCCCAAAGTGCAAATCAAAGTCATTTCATGATTGTAAATCATGCCCAAATCATGCTACAAAAATGGCACTATTGTTGCCGTCCTTTGCTCAGCTAGAGAAATTGCTAGAGCTCTATCGGTTGTGGGCATTTTTGTCATAGGAAAATCTCCACAACTACCTATCGGTGCAAACTCGGATTTTCTATTAGATACTCTACTGTAGCTCATTGAGATTTCTGCCTTCTTGTATTCCATTAGATCGACATTCCTAAGAGAAAGGCTTTAGTAAGATTATAGTATAATAGTTCATAATTCAAATATAACAAATGAATTGCAAAACTTTAACTCATCATTAGAACAAGGCATGTAGATAGTCATGTGCAAGCAGAACATTTGCACAGCGCTCCCATTTTTTAAAGCTTCTAAATTTTAAAAATTCATAGAAAAAATTTTCAGCTAATTGGGTGAAAAAAAGATTCAGCTATGAAATCATTAATTTCCGTAATTATTTCTATCTTCCATTCTCATCAACCCTAAACCTACCTAATCTCAAATTTTAACTATTCTCCATATTAAAAGTTAAAGACATAGGGGTCTCATTTTCATTATTAGAATAGAGCTTCCAAAAAATTTGAGACGGCCATGGTTTAGAAGTCATATTTGCTAAATCATTATTTTCCAACATCCACATGTTTTGAACATATGCATTTAATACTTATACACGCAAATACTACTAGAATGTTAACATAAAGAGCATCTTGATCAAAAACAAAAATTATTGAGATTTCACATCCAACAATCAGAAATCAATAATTATTTAATTATTATGATGTCCTTATCAAGTTAGACTTGCTAAATAGGCATAACAATGCAAATCAATTCTTAGAAATAATTCACACATGTTTATTCTATAATTATCAAACATCAATTGCATGCTTTAGTAATTAACTTGCTACGATAGTAATATTTTCAAGAGAGCTAACTAGTTTAGGAATAAAATTTATCCTCTTTTCTATTATGTTCTGACTTACCAAATTTAAATATAATTAAAATATAGGTAATGGTGTTTTATCGACGGAGCCTGTCATTCCTCCATTAATATGTGGTTATTTCAATCTTTCTGCAAGTTTCAGCTATCACAAGTTTTTCCAAAGGTTTAATGTTCGGAAACATTATCACAGTTTGTCGTTCTATTTGAAGAAAGACTAGTTTTTTTGCTCTAAAGATTATTCTCTGCTACAAAATTCTAAAGATTGTCTTTAAACAAGAAATTTTAATTATCTATTATTATATTTCTTATTTTTCGTATGAGATTATATCAATGTATTTCGATTATTTGATTTTATTAATGAAATTTACATTTCATTTTAAAAAACAAAAAAAAGCCAAAAAAAAAGAATTAGTTGGTAAAGACAAGAAGCAATGAGCAAAAAAAGGGATATGCAGATATGATTAGGTACCAAATCTCTCCCCACCACTATATCAAAATCATAACTTCTTTCTTTCCGCTCCCTAAATTCATCCCATAAACATGGATTTTTCTTGCAAAACCCAATTAGTGTCCACATGGCCTTCCGTTTATCGCATTATTTCCCAATAAAATCTTTTGACCGCTTCATGATCACACCTTGAAAGATCTTTTACTACTCAATGCCAAATCCATTTTGAATGAAAGATGGTTCTATAATTTCACCTAGGTAATAATTTCCTTATTTATATGTATTATAATTATATTCATGATTGTGAGAAATAAGTACTTTTATTTTTTGGGTCTATCAATATACCAATAACTAAAAAAGAAAGCATGCGGTTTGCGCATGCTTTGATTGATGGAATTTAAATTCTTACAAATGATTCTATGTATCATCACTTTTGGATTTGACTCCTTGCAAAATTAAATAAAAATCAAATTTTCCTATTTACTGGTATTGGATGAATGAAAACGATGCTAATCAACTTCAAGTGGTACACAGTTTAAATTCGCTTAACTAGGTCTAAAATTCGAAACTTATCTTATACAGTTATTCCACGTGGAGAATCACCCACCATTGCCAAGGGCGCAACGCAAGTCGAGTCTGAATTAGTTGGGACAAAGTTTCGAAGACCAAATCCAACTAATAAAAAGGTTGAAAGCTTTATTTTTTGGATGCCCTTGACTTGATTACAAATCAAATATAAGATTGACTCCAATTAATAGCTCACTTTGCGACTTAACTATTCTTTCAATTTCATAATAATTTATAGTTTGTACTTTATGGTCCATAATAACAATCACCATAATTGTAATCTAAACATGATTTATTTGACATGATTATTGATTGACTTGAAATCCAACGTGGACCATTACAAGGATGTTCAAAAGAGTAACAGACTATACTTTGTGAAAAATTAGTAACGGTATGATGCTGTTTCCGGACATTTCAAAAACACAATAATGAAAAATGGACTTAATCAAAATAATCAAGAATGGATATAATTGAAAAAATATTAATCAACAAGGACCATAGTATAAAACTACAATGCACTTTGGACAATATTCATAATGTAAGTGCATCTTCTCAATCTGTCCAAACAAATACAAAAGGTTGAGAAAAGAAAAAGATCTAAGAGTAATGACAATTTGCTTGAATCATTAATGAATTTGGAAAAATTCAAAGAAATTGCAACATATTTTAAGAAGGAAACAGAGAATTCGAACAATGCTTGTGAGAGATATCTTTGAAATTAAAAGAAGTACCACAAGTTGCATATACTGACACATTTTAAAGGATAATTGCAAAATTGGTGTTTTCTTTGGTCTACCAGATGAATTAAAAGCTACATATGTCCTTAACCAAATACAAGCTGCTGGACATAAAGTGTAATGACCTGTCTTAAATAACGAAGACTCATAGGGTTATATAATTTTTTGTCTGTGAGTAGTTACATCAGTCTCGCAAATGCAAGATTATCGATTTGTTTTAAAAATAAAATTTAAGAGGCAAAATGAAAAAAACAAAAAGGAGATGGATGATATAACGAAATATTGTTACTGTTATTGTTATGGGTTGACGACAAAAAATGTTATTATTAGTTATTAATGAAGGGGTTTTCGTCCACGCAATCAACGGTGTGGTGTGACTTCACAGCTGCAACCTCTTTACAGATCAAACCCTTCAGCCATGTCAAATCAGAATCTACCACGTGTCATCCAATCATTTGGCTTCCTGCCTATTTTTGTCCATACCCACTGCCCCTTTCTTCGTTCCATCGATCCAAACGCTGCTGCAATTTGCATTTTCTGCTCTTTTTATTCTTTTCTCAATTATGTTAATATAATAATCTCTTCTCTTTTATACAGCAAATTATTTTTCTTTTGTTGTCTTTCTCTGCTCCACAATTATATTCTGCTAACAGATTATTGTCATCATATGTCTTCCACTTAATAAAATAAAATGACTGATACATATTCCTAACATTTATCATATAAGGGTAATTGTACTAAAACTTGCTGAACTTGTCTTGTTTTCCTGTTATAGGTCGGCCAATTATATAAAAATACCCTTAACTTTCACCGAATTTTTAATAATACCTAAAATTTAACTTTGTCTGAATTATATCCAATTCGAAAAAGTCAGTCTTAATAATACCCAAAATTTAAATTTTGGATTAAATTGAAATAAAAATTTGACCAAAACTCTCCCCTTATTCCATTTTGTCCCCTGAACTTCTAATTCTTTTACATTTAGGTCACTCCACCTTATTTTCTTTAGATAAAAGGACCCTAAACTTAATTTATCTTTTCAATTTAATTCAACAGTTTAATTATTTAATTAAATTAGAATTATTTTGATAATTAAGTATTTTAAGAACCTAAATAAATTATAAGGACACTATAATTAAGTCTAAAATATTATAAAAATTTATTAAATGAGTTTAGTTTGATATAAAAATATTTAAAAACCTAAATATTTAATATTTGGACATTATATTAAGGACAATTAATAAAGAATTTAATTTAACAATTATTGATAATAACTAAAAGATTTAAATAGAAAATAAATGGGAGTAGTTAAATAAAAATAAGTTAGAATACGAATTAAAGAACAGTAATCTTACAATTTTGAAATTGTTTGGTTCCTCTTCCTTTTTCTCGGACTATCCTAACATCGTCCAATTTTAAAATTTCAACATTAAACAAAATAACGATGTTAGGACAGTCCGAGAAAAAGGAAGTGGAACCAAAAAATTTCAAAATTGTAAGATTACTGTCATTTAATTCGTATTTTAACTTTTTTTGTTTAACTACTCACATTTATTTTCTGTTTAAATCTATGAGTTCTTATTAATAATTATTAAATTAAATTCTTTGTTAGTTATCCTTAATAAAATGTTCAAATATTAAATATTTAGGTCTTTAAATATTTTTATAC
>CATIWJ010285618.1:0-10947 GCA_949640765.1 Croton laevigatus | reverse complement strand
GAGCAATTAATCCGAATCAAAATATTGCTAGACTTGATCACCCCACAAACAAGAGTGTTGCCTCTTTTTGTAACCTGGGTATGAATGAAGGCTACTGCCATTGCTGCACATACTGCTATGTGCTTTCTCACTTCCCAATTCAGTGGAGTAAATTGAATTCCTTCACTCCCTAATTGCATGAACATCCATTTTAGTTTTAATGAATGAGAAAATTAATTATATACACAAAGAATTTGATAAATTCCATTACTCACCATGTAGAAGCTCTTCAAGACTTCCCAAGCACAAGTATTCGTACACAACGAAAGCTTCTCCGCCATACCAGAAACTGCAATGCATGGGCAAGAGCCAAGAATTACGAATTCCTCCAAAGAAATTAATACAAGATTCAATATCGTCTGGTTTTGCCAATCCTTCTCTAATCATTCGAACTGTAACGGTAGATCCACAGTTAAGAATGACCTTGAACAAAGTCCCTAAGGTACCTTCACCAAGCATGATTTTTGGAAGTTGAGCTAGCTCTAATACGTTGCACCCTTTACTAACAAAGATTTCATCTTCAAATATCAGCTTTAGCGGAAGTGCAATTTTCACCTCTGGTAGAGAGAGTGGGGTGATGTTGGTTGCTCTTCCTTCAATGGATTTGGTTCTTGATCTGATGAACTTGGACAGGACTAATCGGCTTGCTGCATAAACAATGCTAAAAGGAGAGAATAAGGCTTGTGAAAGTGAAAGACAATGTAGCTTACTCATGTCTGATATACAAATTTGTTAAGCTTTGTGTGCTGCTTTTAGCAAGCACAAGAAATTGAATATTTTGATTCTCTCGTCAAAGGTTTTGTTTTTCACTGATTTAATTTGTTTGTTCTGAAATTGTTTCAAATGTTTAAACCATTGGTTTTCCCACTGTGACTTTGGAGATATCATTCATGAAAGCAGCACTAGTGTTTATTATTTGTATTTTTATCAATTTCTTCTCAGGAACATGAATTGTTCCGTTAAAATTTTTATCTATTTCATTGAATTCTCGCAACCTTCATATTCACTAGCGTGGTCTCATGCTAATTTTGAAATGTATTATGTTAAATCAGTGGGTCACTTGTCTATAAAGAATTTTTTTTCTTTTTTTTTATAACATAGATCATATATTGCTATTCAATAATCAAGAAGTACACTGTAGGAAGAGTTCCTGTTCATACATATTAAGAACAAATCATATATCAAGTGCAACTTTTACTAGCTTATGATCAAGAGCATTACAGACTCTAGGTACAAATGCACAATACTACAACTCTGGTTCAACAAAACTCCTTATATTCGTAATAATGTCCATAGCTTGGTATTGGATCTCATGTTCCTCATAAATTGCTGCTGCCACCATTTTGGAATCTGTCTCGACAGTACAATCTAGTTCAACAAACTCCTTATATATCCATAATAAAATAAAGAATTTTATTTTTGATAATTCTAGCTCTTTCAATATTAAATTGGTTTTGAATTCCACTTTGTTTGGAATATGAAAAAGCTTCAATATTCATGGGTTTCAAGGATATATATCCTAATTGATTCTAGTGATGAATTGTAAGCTGGGCGTGCAATTTTTCCCAAGAATTACCTGCAACTGAGTTTTCATGTCTCAATATTTTATTTTTGTCATTAGAGAATATAACAAAGTTCCTATTTACTTTGCTAAGTTAGAAAATTACCCATCTAAACCGTAATTCAAATTGGATTGAAATTTTGGAAATATAGAATTTGGAATGAAGTGCAATTTGTAAAATTTTTAAATATGGAATATGAAACATAATTTTTATTTAATTATTTTTTAATCAAAATTATATTGATTATTGTGTACTTAAGTTATTTTGTTTACCATTTTCAAAAAAAAAAAAAGAGTTATTTAGTTTACAATTTTCATTTCTTTAGTATAGTTAACCAATTAAAATTTTTAAATAAAATTATACACATTTATGACAATTTTTAATAATTTTACAAAATTCAAAATATTATAAATAGTATTAAAATAATTGTAAAACTAAACAATTACATAATTTTTGGAATAAAGTTGGTGGAGAATTTCAAACAAGGAAAGAAGCGACAAAGATTAGAAGTACCATGATTATTGTATGAATCATTGTTGGATTTTTGTATTTATATTTCTTTAAAACATTGTTATTATAACGAGTTAATGAAATGGTATTGGACGGGTGTGTTTGCTAGATTTTGATGTTTGAAGAGCTGCTAGTTATTTGTAATACCTATTTACAGAAAGTTAAACACTAAAAATCATGGAGTTAGCCTTTGATTAAATGCTATATAAATAGTTAAAAATTATTTTAAAAGATACTTTACCGGACACCATAAAAAATATAGCTTTTAAAAACGTTAAAAATTTCTCCAAAAATTGTAGCTGAACACAGCCAGAGCATATTGTATATTTGTTAGTAGTTTTACACAAATTCTAAACGATGTTTTCTACATTAATAAGATTTTTTTATTTCTTCCAACTATTATATAAATTTATATTAATATTTTTTGACATAATTAATATATAAATTTATATTAATCTTGAGAAATTATTAATATAATCAATAATGAAGTTGTCTAATGAAAAATAAGTTTTTTACTATTAAAACAAATAATATAATTAATATGAGTTATTAAAAGAATATTTAAATACTCCGCGTGAAACGCGTTTTGTGGCTAGTTTACTATATACCTCCAAAGAAATAATAAAAGAAGAGAATTGTTCTTAAAAATAAAAAGATAGAATATCCAAAGGCAAATGTAGCATCTCGGCTTCCATATATTAAGAAAGCCACCGACTATCTTTGTCTACAAATCTCTAGAATAGTTTACCAATTTGATATATTAATTATGTTAGATTTTAAAGGAGTTCTCTAGATAGTACAAGTTGGTTCTTTAACCGACATATCACTAGTATAAATATGGGCCTAGCCCTTCATTTTGTGTGTGCAAGTGAGAAATGATAATATGGGTAGTGTGAGTGACGTGAGATAAAGGGTGTGTGTAGTGTTTGTGTGATTGATGTGAGATAAAGGAAAATGTGAGTGAGAAGTGATAAAGTGAGTGTGTGTGCAAAGTAAGTGGTGTAAGCTTGAGTGCAAATTGTAAGTTTAGTCCTCATATTTGTATTTGTGTTTTAAATAAAAAATAGAAGTTTGTTCAATCAATTAAGTCCTCCTATTTTTCTACAGATCATCGGTGAGTCCCATATAAAATCATGCCTGAAAGAGAGTAGTAATGGCCGCGTGTAATTAAACAAGTTTGGTTAACACCCACAGAACTTAAACAAGTTTCTAGATTATATTGTTGAGGTTAGGTTTTTTTTTCGATTAATGCTATAATAAAATGGTAATTAATTGAATGGCATTGCTAAATGGCTAGATTCTGGCTGGCCAGAAAATGACATTTATGTAATATTTGTCAAGTCTATTATTTTATATGACTTAAATACCTTTTGTCCTAATTAGGTGACACACTTATTTTGAATTTGAATTTCAAAATAACAGCTTTAATTACTTATGCTTATTTCAAAATTTGATTTAATACTTATCCAAATTCCAAAAAGTCCAACCTTTCATCTTCTCAAAACTATTTAGGATCATCATTCTTCTTTTTCACCACTTATAAGCCAAAAACATCCTTCTGTTAGCAGCCCATCTTTTTCATATTATTGAAGATGAAATCGAAACAAAAATCATCAACAAGGTTTTACGTGATTTTTAAGGGAAGAAGGGTTGGAATTTTTACAAATAATGATGAATGTGCCAAGCAAGTTATTGGTTTCAAGGGCGCCATATTCAAATCATTCGAAAGAGAGAGGATGACGCATTTGCTGCTTATTTCTCTCACTTAGGACAAGCATCATCAAATAATGATGATGAGAAAAACAGGGATACTAATTCCGAAATTGTATTTCCAGCAACATATATTAAGATTTTTTTATTTATTTTAATTTCTGGAATTTTGTTGGGTTTTTTAATTAGTCTGTTGATATGAAAGTAGTTTACTCATATGTTGTTTAGCTTGTTATCATTTACATTCTTTGAATTTTTTACTTCACTGCAAAATATTAATGGGTTTGTTGATATGAAAGTAATTTATTCATATGTTATTTTTTACTGGATTCTAACTTGACTTATTAATAGTCGAAGTTTGCCCTAAATAGATTCTAACTCGACTTGTTAATAGTCAAACTTTACCCTAAATAGATTCTAACTCGACTTGTTAAGATCCATAATTTATTTAGACCTAGTCTAAGTAGAATGCATTACAATCAAAATATACATATTTTTCGAACTCGTAATAAAATCCTCTTAATTCAATTGTTTATATATATATATATATATATATATATATATATATATTTAATCAAATGTATATGTCATAGTTTCACTGTTTGATGTCTAACTTCTCAATCCAGTTCAACCCCTCGTATTTTAATTGTCTATATATCTTTTTTTAATCAAATGGACATGTCATAGTTTTACCGAATTCTAACTCGACATTCTAATAGTCAAACTTTACTCTAAATAAGTTCTAACTCAACTAGATAAGGTCCATAATTTATTTAGACGTAGCCTAATTAGAATGTAGTATAGTAAAAAAAAATACAAATTTGCCGAACTCGTACTAAAACCATCTTGTTTCAATTCTCTATAGCTTTTTTTGTAATCAAATGTATTCTAACTTTCCAGTCCAGTTCGAACTTTACTTTATATTTTAGTTAGAAATATAGAGCAATTGTTTAGTGTCTAACTTCTCAGTCCAGTTTGAACTTTACTTTAAATATGTTCTAACTCGACTAGTTAAGATCCATAATTGTTTGATGCCTAGTTCTGAATTAGACATATAGAAAAATTGTTTGATGTCTAACTTCCCAGTCCAGTTCGACCCCTCTTATTTCAATTGTCTCTATATCTTTATTTTTTTAATAAAATGTAAAAGACATAGTTTTACTGGTAACTCGACTTATTAATAGTCGAACTTTACCCTAAATAAGATCTAACTCGACTTGTTAATAGTCGAAATTTACCCTAAATAGATTCTAACTCGACTTGTTAAGATCCGTAATTTATTTAGAACTAGGCCCAAGTTGAAAGAATTATAGTAAAGATATTTTTTTCGACTCGAGTACTAAAACCCATTTTTTTACAATCAAATTTATGTGCCATAGTTTTATGTCTAACTTTCCAATTCAGTTTGACCCCTCTTATTTTAATTGTCTCTATATCTTGATTTTTTTTTAAAAAATCAAATGTACATATCACAGTTTTACTGGGTTCTAACTCGATTTTTTAATAGTTGAACTTTACCCTAAATAGGTTCTAACTCGACTAGTTAAGGTCCAAGTACAAACAATGCATTATAGTCAAAATTTACATTTTTTCGAACTCGTACCAAAACCCTCTTATTTCAGATGTCTTTATATCTTTTTCTTTTTGAGTCAAATGTACATGCCACAATATCACTGGATATTCCAGTTAGACATTTAGAACAATGCATAGTCGACATGGACACACTGGTTGATCTCAGACCAATAGCATATTCACTTTTACCTTAATTTAGTCGATCTATAACTTGATTATAGTCGAACGATAGTCGAACTAGACATACTGTATAATGTGTAACAAACATATAATATTTCATTAATAATATAAAAATTGTTGGGCTCAAATTGCCAAAATTCCTCGATTTTGTTTCTTTGACAAATCAATTTGAGATTGTGATCTACTAATGTGCTTCAAAGTGTTTCAGCAAATTAAAGCCAAGACAAGTGGAGACAAATCTTTTAAACACAAGCAAATTGAAGACTTGAACAAAGTACTCGCACGAGTTCCTCAACTCGTCCGAGTATTTCTTCCATACTCAAAACTTCTAGTGACCAACTACTCGCCCGACTAGCTTCAACCTTGCACGAGTTCAGGGGGTACTCGCACGAGTTCATTAACTCGCGTGAGTATTGTGGTTCCCTCAAGTTCAGAAGCAAAATACTCATGCGAGTTGCTCTAAACTCGCCCTAGTTCATGAGTCAAACTTTCAGCACAAGTCAATGTCTGGTCTGCTCGCACGAGTTCACTAAATTAACTCGCACGAGTTGCAATTCAAAAGTCTGTAATGGCTAGTTTATTTAAAAATTGCTGACATGGAAGGAGCCTGTTTATGACCGTTGCAGAAAAATGTGTCTGAACTCGCGCGAGTTGGGCTACTTGCACGAGTAGTCTGTCAAAGTTCTGAAAATAATTAAATTATTGGAACAACGGATAGTTTTTTCAACTGGGAGTATAAAAACCCATTTAAACAGCATTCATAAGGTAAGACTATCAATATACTCAATACTCTCATCTACCTTATTGTGCAAAATCTTCTTCCTATTTCTTTCATTTAATTTTGAGTGATTTGTTAGTTGGGTTAGCATTAAATCCATATCTTGTTTAGTTGTTATAGTTTGAGAGTGAGCTTTAAATTCTTAATCTTGTTCATTGTAAATTTGGGGTAAGCACAAACCTTAAGTTTGAGGTAAACTTGTAAAACCTTTTGTGGTCTCTTATTAGTGTTTTAGTGAAACACAATTCCTTTCTAGGATTGGAGAAGTGGACGTAGGCAAAGAGCTTTGGCCGAACCATTATAAAATTCTTCTAATTAACCATCAAATTTCCGCTTCAAATTTTAGAAGGTCACTAATTCACTCCCCTCTTAGTTGCCAAGGGACCAACAAAAATAGCTAAACTTTTCATTTGCATTACATTTTTATTTAATTTTATATATTAATATTATAATATTATAAATTTATAAAAAATACTAATTAATAATAATATTATTATTATTATTATTATTATTATTATTGTTATTATTATTATGTCTATTTTTAATTGAAAAAAAATGAAATGGACTGGAACTAGTCTAGAAATGAATTAAACTAGAACTAGAACTGGAACTGGAACCAACCTTCACATACCGGAAGAAGTCTAGTTTGGAATCACAACAAAAGGAGCATCTCAGTGACGAACAGGATTCAGTGCAGCAGGAGAACGAGTATCTTCATTATCTGTTCTATTCACCATATCATCATCCTCGTCATCTTTAAAAGCTATATTTCTGGCCACATTAACTAGATATTTGGCAACATCGTCATTTTCATTTTCACCCTTCTTCTCGTGAATAACCTCCGGATATACATCGTAAAACTTGACTAGAGGAACATTAACCAGCGAAATATCTTTTTTATAATTGTCCTCTACATCGCCGCCTATTTGCCTCATGAAGAGTTGTTTCAACTCTTTTTTGATGAGGAATGTTCATCATTAATTCCTTTATATATGCTGACATCTGAGCAACTAACATCATTTTCATATTGGACCTCAACTTCCATTCCGTTGCCATCAATGTCTTCCATATCAAAATAGCTTTGATAACTTTCGTCATCTTCTTCACCATTGTTAAACAAAGAATTGTCTTCATCAACACCAAAAATATCAAACAACAATTGGTTACGGGGTATGCTGCTTCCAAAATTGTCATGTTTATCCATGTCGAAATATACCTTCAAAAGAACTTATTCGACCTATATCGAATAACTTTGGACGTCTAATTCGACCTTCTTTATTCAGAGAATTATTTTTATTACAATTCAATTTTTTAAAATCTAAAATTCAATTTTTGATCCTCAAAAAATTTGTTCAGCATTCCCTTCCCTTTCCATCATAACAAATTTTAGCCATAATTAATCACTATTGGGACAACGCTATATAATTAATTACAATAATTAATCTGACTTAAACCTTTGGCCTCCCATTGTTGACTTAGCGGGAAAAAGTATTTGAAATATGTTAAAACTCGACATATCAAGCCTCTGGTTCGACTTTGGTTTAGACTTGTATACAATCGAATTTGACTTAGAATATTAGAAATCTGATTCAATTTTTGTCTATGTTCGACCACGTTAGACCTATTATTATACTAGTTAGACTGTTTTCTATTACAAAAAGTACACTTCATTTTATCCTAATTGGTGTTCAGCTTTACTATATATGAGTTAGACTATTTCCTATCTGTATCTTTTTCGACCCAAATTCTATTCATACAAATTCATCTTGTGCCTACAATAGCTGTAAATCTTTTTATCTACTATGTTTGTTTTGGCTTCACTGGATAAATGTATCTAGACTTATACCAAGCATAACTCAACTTCATATGATACTAATTGTAGTAAATTTTAGTTGAAATAGACATATGTTTCAAACTCCCTACAAATTTTGAGTAATAACTAGTAAAAATTACAGAAGTTCAGTTTGGCCTCTCTATTGTCGAACATTATCCTGAATAGGTTCTAACTCAACTTTTTTAAATCTATAATGTATTTATACCTAGCCCAAGTAGAAAGCATTATAGTAAAATCTAGAAAAAAAAAGAATAGAAGTTCAGTTTAACCTCAATATAGTCGAATTTTACCCTAAATAGGTTTTAAATCACTATAGTTGAAATAGACAATTGAGTCGAACTCCCTAAAAATTTTCAGCAAAATCTAGAAAAAAGAACAGAAGTTCAGTTTGACCTCAATATAGTCGAACTTTACCTTAAATAGGTTCTGACTAACTATAGTCGAAATATAAAATTATGTCGAACCCCCTAATAGACAGAAGTTCAGTTTGACCTCAAAATAGTCAAACTTTACCCTAAATAGGTTCTAACTGGACTTGTTAAGATCCATAATTTATTTAATAGACAAAAGTTCAGTTTGACCTCAATATAGTCGAACATTACCCTAAATAGGTTCTAATTCGATTAGTTAAGATCCATACTTTATTTAGACCTAGCCCAAGTAGAATGCAATATAGTCAAAATATACATATTTTTCAAACTCGTACTAAAACACTCTTATTTCACTTGTCTGTATATCTTTTTTTTTTCTTTTGTAATTATTTTTACCTGCCATAGTTTCACTAGGTAGTCTAGTTAGACATTTAGACATAGAGAAAAATTATTCTATATATCTAACTTCCTAGTCCAATTCGACCCCTCATTTTGTGGCTTTACGATATTTTTTTTTGTTTGCTCCGCGGGGGAAAAAAGTTGGTTTATCTAGAATTAATCGAACTTTAAAACCATAAATCTATATTAATTAAGATAGCTAACATTTATTTTTCAAATTGGAGAGAATTGAGAGTAAATTAGAGGGAATATTTTTTGGGCTTACATTCCCGCCCAACTTTACCCTAAGGGCCTATCTGTCTATAGAAAAATATTGGACTTGCATTAATTACAAAAATGTCATTCTAGCCTTGCCAACAATCATTTTCGTTAATTCAAATGGAAGGAAGAGAGAAGAATACAAATACAGATTGCCTGAGACTATTTCTTAAAGAATGAATTAAATTAAATGCGGCTTCTTTTATTGCTTAAATGTCTAATTAATTCAAATATTATTAGAAAGGGCTTCACAAATCAATTTAAAAAGTGAGCCTTTTATGACATTTTTAAGGTTTTAGGATTACGTGTTTGCCATTTGGGATTGCGGGGGATAGGACACTTAGAAATTATTATGATTTTTTTTACAGGTTCAAATTTATTTTAATTATACCAAATTATTTTGATAAAATTTAATTTTTGCTATTGTAGTGATTTTTTTTAAAAATATAATTGCGACTTTTTAACATATTCATCACAATAAACCTATTTGTTATGATAAAATGAAATTGACCATTTGCCTCCTTTTTGAGAAATTTTAACTATTACGTTACTAAATATTGTCGATGGAGAGGGAAATATTGTTGCCTCACCAATTTTTAATCTTTTTGACATATTACTACCTCCGTATTTTATGATTCTTTACATTTACTTTTCATCAATATCAACACAAATCAGCTTTCACCAATACCAAGACAAAATAATAATAAACAATTACTAATCCTCTACAAACTTACTTTTTCACCAATACTAATAAAAAAATAATAATAAACAATTACAAAAACTTACTATAAATGAAAATGTAAAGAACTAAAAAATACACCCAAAAACGGAAATGTAAAGAACCATAAAATACGGAGGTAGTATTAATTTGGTCACAATAAGATGAGCCTATTATTATTTGTGGACGTTTTCTAAATGTCACAATAAGTATATGAGATGGAGAGAAGAGAGGTGTTTTTTTTCTTTTTTTCTTTCTGGACTTTTTAACAATTGCATCACAAAATGTATTCATCATCCATTGCTTTTGAGGATATTGTTTATTGAAATACTTTATGCGGAAGATGGAAATGCAAAAGAGCATTATTTACAAGGAAATGAATTCCATTATCAGCCATGGGCGGGGGTTATTGCAGATCAAATGGATAATTTGTCAATCCACTGGCTACGTAAGTCTGGGTTCAATACTTCCTTTACTCATCTTAGTGTGCGTGTGTTCTATATTTAAGATAAAAAAAAATATATTAGTATAGACATTAATGTACTTTTAACAAACTTGACTAATATTTATAATGAGATGTCCTATTAATTTTTATAAATAAAATGATAATGGCATTAATCTTCAAAAAAAAAAAAAAAGTACATCTAATGGACTTGACTTGTTAGAAAGAAACAAAATCAAACTCTTTCTTTTAGGTCTTTAAACATCTGGTTCACATCCTCTAACGGTAGTTGGAAAAATTAGTCCTTTTTTCTCTTTCTTTTTTTTTTTTCCTGAACAAACTGCAAAAAGGATTTTCTTTAATTAAATAGTAAATACTACCTCCGTTTTTTTCATTTTTTACATTTCAAACAGCATGCTTAGGTTGAACTTTGGTGTTGATAATTTGATGGGTTGGATTAAGTGGATTAAAATATTATTTATATATAACTAAACTACAGTAATCATACTTTATAACTAACCTAAACATACTTTAATCTACCTAACCCAACCCATCAAACTATCAACACCAAAGT
>CATIWJ010285486.1:0-12547 GCA_949640765.1 Croton laevigatus | reverse complement strand
TTGGGGAATCAATTTGGGGGAATTGGGGGGAAAGCCAAAACTAAAAATGGGTAAAGGGAATGATTAAAAATGCCAAACAAACAACCACAAAGGGTTTCATTCCCTTTCCCTTTCCTGATTACCCCCAACCAAACGCCCCCTGAATGTTTTGCATTTGTTTTCTTTTAACTACATATTGCTAAAAGAAAGCTAATAATCAATTTTCTAGGTGATCAAGAATTGTACAATGGCAAGGCAATTTACAATAAAACCAATAGGACCGAGTATTCCATCAATGTTCTTAGACAAGAGAATACAAGATGACAAAGATTATGGTATCAACCTCTTCAATTCAACTATAGAAAGTTATATGAAGTGGTTAGACTCAAAGGAGACTAGCTCAGTTACTTATGTATCATTTGGAAGCCTATCAATAATGGGAGAAAAGAAAATGGAAGAAATAGCAAGTGCCTTAAAAGGAAGCAACTATTACTTCTTATGGGTAGTAAGAGAATCAGAAGAAACAACACTTCCAAGCAATTTTGTAGAAGAGGCAAAAGAGAAGGGTTTGATTGTAAATTGGTGCAACCAACTAGAAGTTCTAGCGCATAAATCTATAGGCTGTTTCTTGACTCATTGTGGGTGGAACTCAACAATTGAAGCATTAAGCTTGGGGGTACCAATGGTGGCGATGCCTCAATGGTGTGATCAAACTACTAATGCAAAATATGTTGCTGATGTATGGAGGACAGGGGTTAGGGTGAAGCTAGATGAAGAAGGAATTGTGACCAAAGAAGAATTAGAAAAGTGTTTAAGGGAAGTCATGGAAGGTGAGATTTCAGAAGAGATCAAAATGAACTGTGAGAAATGGAAGAAACTTGCTAAAGATGCAATGGATGAAGATGGAAGTTCTGATCAAAATATTGAAGAATTTGTGAAAAAATTGAAGTATACTAGCTAGTCCACATATCACCAAGATGTAGAACTCCCTAAATATGTTGCTCTATATATGAAGCCATTACATCTGTTTATAAATATGGCCATAGTTTCTACATTTAAAAAGTAAAAATAAATTAGCTTTTTATTAAGAAAAATATTTGGATTATATATTATTTATGCATTCAAAATTTATTAGATAAAAATATTATACTACTAAATTGGTTAGTATAACTTTTTTTTTTTTTTAGAATTTTCATTGAGTCTTTACATCTAACTGGGTCATCGACTAATTGAAATTCAACTACTGCAAAAACTCGTTAAATTACTTTCTCAATTCAATTTTTCTTATTCACATAGCCTGGATTTGAACTAATGTATACCATAATGGTCTATAGCCGACTCATTTTGCTAACCTTTTAATATGGTGAACTCAAGCCTTGGCAAAAATAGAACTAGGATCGTTGCAAGAATATACTCTTAGGATTACCTAAAAATGAAATTGAATTATTTATGATTTCCGTTACTGTCGAAACTAAGATATTTGGAGTTTTTTTTTATATAAACTAAACACCTCATTGATTCCATCATCGGCTGAATGAAACCTTATTCTTTCCTTTTAACTCTTTCATAATTCACCATTTTTTTTCCTTTTCGCTTTCTTAAATTATTAAATAGTTAGAAACTTTTTTTTCTCAGTGGATTGAAGTAGACAAAAATTAAAAAACAAAAGTAAGAGAGATTTTTATTAATTATATTATGCTAACATTACCTAGTAATAAGGTAAAATTACACTGTTGTATGTGTTTTCACTTAATCTATATTTTTCTCTCTCTGTTTTTTTAATCGACTCTCTGTTTTTTTAATCGACTTTTTTTTTTTTCTTAAATTTTGTTTTTGTCAAAAATTTGTCATATCCATTAAAAGTTCTGTTAATTTGCATCATTTTTGAGAATTCGAGAATTAAAAAATAATTTTACTCATCTTTTTCCTTGTTCCAATCATGATATGAATTTTCCAAAATTTATTATCTCTTTTTCACAACTTCCATTTCTTGTGATGAAAATTGAAAAGAAATGATGCTATGAAATTCTTAAGACACAGAGCTTTTGATGATACCCTCTAAACAGTTATCCAATTACCATATCAACAAAAATTGACGACGAAAGAAATGGATCTCCTTTCTTGTCTCTCTCTCTCTTCCCGGCGTAGTATACTTAATAATCACACAATTTTATACAACCAACGCATAAATCAACTAATATATCATTGTTCTAGCTTAACCAAATGTCACGGTAAAGAGAGTTTTGCCACCTCTAATAATCCTGCCCGGCTTGAATCCAGATTAGTCAATCAATACATGTGATTTTTTATGTTTGGAAACCGAATGATTAAATAAAAAAATAATAATAATAATACAATGTTGCAACTTTCCAAATCCTCTCCAGCTTACAGGTAATGATAACCATGGTTGAAACAAAGACCAAGTTTCCTTAATATTTGAATACGAAATTTAAGCCCGAAGTCCCATTTATTTTCTTGCTTGGAGATAAATAACAAAATCAGAACTGAAGCAAAAATGACAATAAACGAACCAACAATTCAAAAGAAAAGATTTACCTCGACCATCGGATCCAATAAATTGGTTGAATATCATACCCCTCCAAAACACGGTTCATGATGAACCTATATTTCATTATTAGGTATACAACCCAAGAACTAGAAAGCCAGTAATAAGGTTTTAAGCTTACATGCTTGAACAGTAGTCTTTTTATGTACGTATCTATATATATTTTTCCTTCTTGCCTATCATCTTAATACTCTTTAAAGTAGTAAAAATGAGCGATCTCATCGAGAAATATAACAAGAGATCGAAAACAGCTCCTCCTACTAAATACATCATCCTACAAAAGACTAGTAATGGAGGCCAATTGAAGCATTCAAAATTCATAGCAAGCTATTGGGTTAGTGGACTAAAAGCCTGACTAAAGAATGAATGTAACTCTGAACCAGGAATTATCTATCTTCACTGCTACTCCGATCATCCATGTGAGTCCCCAATTTGATGATGTCTTCAACAAGAATCTTCCCATCTATTCATTAAAATTACATTGTTGGTAAACATGTTATTGTGGATTAACTGACAGCTAAACAACAAACACAGAAAAATTAATCATTTCAGAGAGAAGAAATTCCCCAGAGAGATTTTTCTAGCGACTCTTCAGGTCCCTACTCTCTTTGCAGTCTACAGTTTTAACTGTTTTAAGTTTTCCAATAGTTGACAAGCAACCAGTGAAACCTATACAGCATTAGGTTCAAGCAAAATACTACCATCAGTGGAAGAACATTTTTCGTGAGATGTGGAAAATTTTTCTTCGTGACCTATTTTTAGGATCACTAAATACTGAATCAAATTTTTAAAAGGGCAAAAAATTCAGGACGAAATATTCAGTTTTAAACTAAATACTGAAGACACATACAATAAATATACACAGAAATGTATACACAAATATATTAACGTATACTCCTGCCATCCTAAAATATGCAACTCATTTGGGATCTCCTATGTCCTGAAAACAGCGTCTCGCTTGTTGATTTTAACAATCAATAAATATGTTTTCCCATTTTTCCCTTTGAATTTTTAACAGAGGAATGTAATCAATTTATTCAATAATTTTATTATAATCCAAGCAAATAAAATGATTTTCTTTAAAATACCTTTTTCTTTTTTTAGGTTGGGTTGGAAGGGGGAGTATATTAAGAGAGGAGAAAAAGAGTACTGATTGGCTAACCTCCATCTTTGGAAAGATTGCTGATGAGCTCTTGAACACCTTCTTTGCCTAATGTATCCCTCAAGTATATAGCAGCAGCCGCGACCTCCTCAGGACTGACTTTGCCATCATGATCCCTGCACAAAAACAATACAACTGAATATTACTTGCAGTGTTAGATCGTGGTGGCAGTACTGCTACAAGTAGAGCTCAGATAGCATGATAGAAAATTTAGTCTATCACAAGCACAATGTAATGGTCACGGAAATCATTGCACCCATTTTCTGGGAAAAAGGGAAAAACAAGGCTGGTGAGGATTTGCCTGAAGCTTGATTATTCTAAGCAAATGCAACATAAAATCCAGACCAAAATTTTTCAGTCCTAGACAAAATAGTAATTTAAAAGTTAGGTCAAGGCAAAAGTAAGGACCTTCCAAGATATCTTTCAATTACTGCTTCTGATTACACTATTTAAACCCTGACCATACCGATTCATTGATAGTGGGAACAAAAGTAAGGACCACTAAGATCTCCACATAATTCTAATGAATATTCTTATCAACAAATCTACTATTTAAGTGCAAACCAAGCAATTTACAAAAAATATAGAATTGTCATTAAATTGTAAGGGAACAAAAAGGAAAACTGATTTATGTCAAAAAGATAGCCAAAGAAGATTGTTGCACTCAACTTTACTTATTAGAAGGGAACTACGCATTACTTTCCTTTGATTTCATGAGTTTACTTGAGCAAACATGATAAAAAAACTTATTATGTAGCATGCTTATGCTGCTGTTTTCTCAAGCATGGTGTAGGAAGATTATTATTCTAAATTCAAATTTAAAGACTTACATATTTCATCAAAATTTTACACCCAAAAGTGATATTACTTTGGAATGAAAAGGAATAAAAAATACTCACTCAGTCCAGGGATCTAAATATCAGTTTACCATTTCAAAAACAAAATACAGGTAGGGATGTAAAGCCAGTAATAGCCCATTGGCTGGTAGACCACCTCATGATGCTGGAGATTGAGTTCAACTTTGAACTCTGACAAAATCCCTCCCCTTTCACGTTCCAATTTAACCAAAATCTAGCATAGATATATATAAAAAAAAAAAAAGAGAGATCTAAATAAAGATGCAAAAATACTAGCACCCTTAATTTCTAATATATCTGGATTATTTATTCACTTGATCTTCCAAAGATCCAAGTAAATCAAACTATTTTTATTCGTGCTATGAATTACAATCCCAGCAGCTTCGGAGGCCTACTTCCCCAAATTCAATCCTCATTCTATTCGAAATGATTTATTTTTCCTCCCCCATTCTTAACAACCAACAAAATGATGCCCCAAATGGTCTCTATTTACTTTCATGCTACAAAGCAACACCAAGTTTAACACTGCAGAGGAAAGTTTCTGATTGAGTGATAATTACAAACATGCAAAATATTTTTAAGAGTTTTGGCGTAACATTCATCAAAGGAGGGGGCATAAACACATATGAAAAGCTAACATTATAGTGAGCAAAGAATAACCAAAAAGATAAAACATTATAAAAATGATTCACCTGTCCAGTAGTCGCCAGCGATCACCAATTTTGGCATCTACATCATCTATTTCCTTCTCAAGATTTTGCAGCATGGCATCAACCTAGAGAATGACAAGTGATACAAAACAGTTAATAGTGGCTACTGACCAAAATCTGCAAATAATAAATAGGAAGGCTGCAAGAGAGCCAAGCCAACTTCTTGCAAGCTCAAGTCAAGCATGGAAATCTAATCTTAAACTCGGCTTGTCTAGAAATAGCCTAGCAACTTAACTCAGGCTCTTAGCTGTTTTAAGTTTAAAATGACATCCTTTTCATAGTATCTTACTAATGATAGTTTATTGAGGAAGCTCATGAACTCAATTAATAAGGATCGCTTCTCGGTCAGGCACTCAATAAAGGATGCATGCTATAAACTCATCAACTGAGCTTCAGTGAGTTTTTATTGAGTGTACCATTGGTAGTCCCCCCCACCCCCCCCACACACAAACAAAACAAAAAACAAAAAAAAAAAAAAACCCAACCCCCACCATAGGAGGTGAAATGATGACTATGGTTTTGAGTTTACCTTTTCTATTAATGCAGAAGAAACATCATCACGTTCATCCTCTTCAGCAGCTTGATCACTTTCCTCCCGGGCAGCTCTATATGCCCTGATGGCTTCTTTTTCACCATCTGTACCCTCTTTCTCTACCATGCTATTGTAGAGCTCTATCTGAAAGCATATATTATGTGATTAAAAATCCAACAAATTTCAAAACCTAGCAGTAATGTCTAGTACACAGAAACCAGTTCAGTCACTTTCCAGGCAGATCAACAATCAACAGGAAGCAGAGATGAAGAAAATGTCATTCAGTATAACTAGGAAGACATGGATAAAATCTTCACAAATATTCAAAGGTCAAAATGCATACCTCCTTATTGACCAGGCGGAGGAACTCTTCCCGTTCTCTACTGACTGACTGCAAGATTAGCAGAAGATATAAATGAGAAAAAAAAAAAATACACAAAAGTATCACAATGCTTACAAGGAAAGAAAGAAACAATCAGTGAACATCCTTTTTTTTTTTTACTCTCTCAGAAGTCTAGGCCTTTATCCTAGTAAACCATGAACAGCTTGTCAAAACTTTTTCAAGTTTCAGCAAACTGGCAGCAATCTAAGACCATCATGAAAAGCTTTTGAGGGTGGGCCAACTTCCTGGCCCCACCCAACCCAACTCAATCGAAGAACTGTTAAAAAAAACAACATTTTGAAAGTCAAAAACTTCTAAAATGAGTCCTTACAGATGCTGAAGCTAAAACTGCTAGTGCACGACTAAGTTCACAAAGATGCTCTTTTTTATCCAGTGCTCTAGCTCTCGCTCGTTCTTGTGCTAAAAGTGCTGTTGGTGTAGTCATCTCTTTGAGTGCTGTGTCCTCTTCACTAGCTTTGGATTCTTTCATCCTGGCAAGCTCTTCTTCCTCTTTCTCTTCTTCCTCCTAATGGTTATCAATTCAAAACCAACATAAGTAACTCAAAAGATGAAGTCAAGCTTCAAGATGCTTTGAGGCTCCAAGAAAATGAGGTGCAAGACACACCAGAACCAAAGGTTTAGCCTTCCAACTTAAGACTTGACAGACAATACTGAGATATACCCTTCTCAGCCCACACCAAATGAATAAAATCAATGCGTCAAAAAGTAAATACCAAAATGTTTGATTTTTGCAGACTTGGAAACTAGAATGTAAGATTTAGAATTTCAAAAGCACGTAAATGGTTCTCCATTCTGAGCAGCTAAAAACACAAAGCTCAAGCAAGTAAATCAAAACCTTGATCAGTTCTTCCTGCATCTCAAGGTACTCCAGCTTCCTCCTCCACTCGGAAACAGAATCCTCTGATGGCAAAGCTGTACCAAGGGTATCCACAACCTCATCAGGAAGAGAAGAAAGCGTTGCTTGCACAGCTTCTTCTGGTTTCAATTTTCCAGACACAGTAAAAGCTCTGCATATGGTTTAAGAATGAATAGAAAGATCAGACAGAAATTAATTAAAATATACAGACTGAAGATAAAGCATTTAATTGGAGAGGTACAGAAATGAGGAAATAACAGAAGGATTTGGATACCTTGAAAGGATCATAAGTGAAGATGGAACTGAGTGGTTCAGAGACAGATCCAACCAATCACGAAGCTGCATGTAGAAGGCAAGAAGTGAAAACCAAACCACATATATACTTTCATTTACAATATCCCAACCCTTAAACAAGTAGCATCTATGACAACATAACTAAGATTCTGTATTTTAGCCTCTAGAAAAAAGTCGGAATGTATTACCCTCTTTTGGAGGAGGAGGAGCTGGAGGAGGGAGGGGGAGGGGAGGGGGAGGGGGAGGGGGAGAGGGGGGGGAGGGTTGGGGGGGAAGAGAGAGAGAGAGAGAGGAAATATTCTTTTCTGAAGGAAATATGGTGCAACGATGGGAAGTTAAATCAACGTGAACATGGGCATACAAGGTTTACCATTTCAAACATAAACATGCACCAGTACAATAATAAATATAATGCTTGTCATAGGCAAACATAATAGTTTAGCCCACTGATAAACTGACCATAACCTGCAGAACTGAGTCTGGAACAAAATATGAAGAAAAGGCTAAATCAAAAAACCTGTTGCCGCATTTCTTCAACAGATAACAAACCCAGCATGCCTCGTTCACGACACTCTTCACGAAGTTCAGCTTCTGAGAGAGACTCCACACCCTCTGCCTGAATCAACTTATCATCCTCCTTGATCCTATATGAAAAACAGAGTGATCATCAGCGTAATAACACTGTTCTTCTAAAATTATCTAAGAACAAGAAATAAGGTCAACTAAACCATAATGCTGAACAATTTACAGAAAACGATTATTAAGGACAAATTAACAATAAATGCATTGAAGATCATATTAAAAAGGAGCATTGAGAATAAGGTGGTCACCACATAATAAAGAAACGTGCAGCAATTTGGCATGTAGGAGCATGCACACTTATGCTCAATTTAGGAGAAGAAAAAATACAGTCTCCACTCAATCGATCATACTTTTGGAGATTATACTGCTACAAACAAGATACATCACTTTTTTATTCAGACAATATCGAGGAAGACAGCGAAATCATACCTTCATAGAACTTCCTAAGCAAAAGAACTAAGCAGAAGGGACATATAAGTGCAGTTTCACTAGACTATGCTCAAGGAAGAACTAACTTGCAACCCAAACTTTAGCAGTATTTACCTTTCACTTCCACTTTTCCCCACTTGGTAGCAGAATAGGGTAAATAAGATTACTAAATGCATGCAAAGGAAAAATATATACACCTCACCTTTTAAGTCTCTTACGAAGCATAAAACGCAAGTATGCATCTGTTCCAAATGGACTGATTCCCATGTATTTGCACATGCTGACCAATCGAGGCCTGAAATAAGCCAAATAAGGGAAAATGTCACTCAAAAGAGAATGCCTAGGACAGCAAGTCAAATAGTGAATGATTTTAAATGCAGAACAATAACAGCTACTGCCTGAATAAATAAGGAAAGCAACCTGCTAATGTTATCCAAAGTTAGTTCATCATTGAAGAGTTTAGCAAAGCTCAAAATTTCATCATTAGAAACACCTGCACCTCTTCTAACCTGTATAATTACCACATTGAAATGGTGAAATTAAGCACTGAGAAATAGCGGCCAATAAATATAGAGAATTTTACAGCTAAGTTTACCTTGTTCAAAAATTCATCAAGATCCTCTGCAGTTCTCTTAAGTTCTCCACTCCGTGAGTTTTGTACTTCCTTTGCCATCTCTTTTACAGTATCCTGAAGAAACTTAGCATATTCTATTCTCGCATTCAACCTCCTTTTCAGTGCTTCCTGTGTTTGAGTAATTGATGAGAAAAAAAAATAATCCAGTCAACAAAAGCAAAAGAGGAGCTCCAAATCCCCCCTCCTAACCCCAAATTTATAGTGTCATATTGTGCATGGCAAGGAAGGAAACAATTGAATCTAGCAAAATTAAGCAAGTTCACATGTTTTAGCTTTCACATGAATTTGTTGAGCTTGAGTGTCCCATAATCGAGCTAACTCATGATCAATCAAGTCAATGTAGTTTTCCTGAATAAGCAGCATATCCTGATCAAAATTGAGACTTGCATAAACCTAAGCTCCTTGCTACTAGTTATTAGCTCAATTTGTTGTTAGCCCCAGGTCACTGGTCTTTAGATATTCATGAATCTGTATTTACATAACATGTGCTTTTAGCAGCAAATGCATGCACAACACGAGTCAAACAAAATAATACAAATAATGATGCTTTAACAAAGGATAAGATGTTCCATTCTATATGCCTCGTACTTTGAGTCATTTTCTACGTCAATGCAAACTACAACTGTTACACTCAAATTACTGGAACAGAAGAGAGAACCAAGTTGAAAACTACACTAAACAACAATTGACAATCAAAATCTGTACCTGTTCCTTCATCTTGTCCTGAAAAGTTGATGGCAACATGTTTGGGAACAGTTTCAGGAATACAGGCAGCAGAAATTCCATAAATGGGACAATGATAAAAACTGCAAAGGGGACCAGTCTAAAAATGTCGGCTGTGGTACGAGTTAGCTGTTGCCTCTCCCTTCTGGATAGACTCTTCCCACCAGCAAGTTTAAATAGCAATCTTGAACTGATCCTCACATCTGCCCAAAGAAGCTTAAAACCCAACCAGTAATGTTTCAATGTTGAGACAAATTCATGTTTCCAGTGAGTAAGTTTCTTTGCCCAGTCCTCCCTGAAGATGATATCAAAATCAGCAATCAATCAAACAAGGTTCAACCAGCAGATAAAAATAATAAGAATAAACAGCCAGGACACAAAATTTTTCAACCTGCTCATAGAAGCTACAGCTCTTAAAGCAGGACCAATACCCAGTAACATGGCCCATGTCTTCTGTAAAATGGATTTAACAAAATTTTTAGACTCATGCAAACGCTTGGCTTTTGCTTTGGCCATAACAGTACTCAAACCTTCAACAGCTTGATCACATTCTTCAGGAGATGCTTCCTTTCTTTTTCTAGCATCAATATCTTCATTTCTCTCATCATCACTGCCCATATCAGGTTGCTTTGCTGTAGCAGTGGATGCATTACGAACAGAAATTGACATCAACCTTCTTGGACCAAAATATTCAGAACGCACATATCCAGGACCTGAAACTGCTGTACTATAAAATCTATGCCGGAACTGTCCTGCACCTGAAAAAACATGTAATTGGGCTCTTGCCACTAAACTTTTTTGTGGTTCCTTTACACAATCAAAATCTGAAGAAGGCTGATTAGCAGTATAACAATGACCACTCGGATTCAAATACTGAGTTGCATGTCCAAGAGATTCGATGGTCTTAATTGAGCGGGCGGAAGCATTCAAGTAATGGTAACTCTTCCGTCTCAATATTGCTCCGGAAGCCATTTTCAGATATTTCCACCTTCTTCACAAAGAAAATTCCAATCGCATACTCAAATCTGCTGTCAAGAAAGAGATTAACAGAAGATTTTATCAAAGCAAAACACAACTTCTTATATCATCTAAAACGAAACTACAAACAGCAACTATTGCAGAATTTAAACTTCATAAATAATTAAACAATCAACTCTGTGCGCAAGCAAATAATTATAAATAGACAGAAAATGAACGGAAATGAATTGTCCCGTAACCAAACAGCGTAAAATCATTAGCTCTCAACCAAAAGAAAAGAAAAAAAATTTACTTACACAATTCGCAAGCAAAAACTCTGCGGAAAATGATCGAGGAAGAGAGATGGAGCAGAAGCGAATTTTAGAAAGAATGAATAGCAATAAGATTACTGGTCTGTGACTGTAATGCAGCAGCAGCAGCAGCAGCCTGTACATTACTTGAGAAAAAATGGGAACTTGGAGAAGGGGTTTTAGAAGGGGATGGGAGGAGAAGTTCCTATGCTACGAGGGTGCACGATTAGAACTTGGTTTTGACCGTCCGATTGAGGATAATTGAAAATTTGGTCCAGAGGTGATTTCTGGCCAATGAGTGAAAGTGACTGCCATAACACCTGGCAGACTTGGGTTAATTTGTGTTTGGTTGGCAGATTTAACTGTTTTGTTAACCATTTGTTTGAATAAATAGTAACAGTTTGTATTTAATTGTTTGAATAGGTAATAACTGTTTGTAAGTGTCGTTTATAAAAGTTAAACGCTAAAAGCTATGAGTTAAACAGCTAAAGCTATTTAAAAAGATAGTTTTTAGCTAAAAACTGCTTTAAAAGATATTATTGAATGTAATTATTATGTTATTAGTCTAAATTTTTATTTTTTAATGAAATTAAATTTTTATTAATAGAAAAAATAATAGATAAATGTCACCATAATTTCATACGAGATATAAAAATAATAATAAATAAGTATTTTTTTCAAATAAGTTGAAAAATATGATTATTTGCTTGTAGAAAGCTTAAAATAATCAAATATATGATATATCAAGCTCTATCAATAGAACAATATTACTAATATTTAAAGATCTAAGATTTTAAAAAAAATATCAATTTCGTATTTTGAAATAATAAAAGTAAATAAGAACATTTAAACATAAAATTATTAAAAAAAATTCTGTAAAATAAATGAAAAAAACAACCTGAAGGAGACAAAACCACCAATTTAAGATTTAACCAAAATTAGAAGTGATTGAAAACAAATAAATAAATATATATAAATGAAAAAAAAAGGCAAATTAGTAACCATCACTTATAAAAACAAAAAGGTGGTGGTTCGATCAAAAAATATTACTACCTCCGTATTTTATTATTCTTTACATTTCTTTTTCATCAATACCAACACAAATCAATTTTTCACCAATACCAATACAAATCAGCTTTTCACCAATATCAAGACAGAAATAATAATAAACAATTATTTATTCTCTAAAAACTTACTTTTTCACCAATACCAATAAAGAAATAATAATAAATAATTACAAAACTTACTATAAATAGAAATGTAAACAACCAAAAAATACACCAAAAAAATATAAAAAATCATAAAATACGGAGATAGTAGAAGCAACTTCAAAGGGGAGAGAGAGAGGGAGAGATTTTTTTGTTTTAAGGGTCCTCCTACTGTATGGCCGACCGCACATGCAGTCAAAATTTTTTTTTCTTTTTTATTTTTTTTGAATTTTTTTTTATAAAAATAAAATTATAGATTGTCTGTATTTAGTCTCGAGATTAATTTTAGAGGGTTGCAGTTTACAAATTTAACTCTGTTTTAAAAATATCACATAAAATCAGTA